>JAODTR010054446.1:0-17663 GCA_025399935.1 Amblyopsis rosae
CATACAAGAGACGATAAATGTACTGTACAGTGCAACAACCTACTAATCTATAATGTTTCTTTGCGCCACCTGGTGGAGGAGTTCAGCATTGCCGGACATTTTAGAGTTTTCCTCAACCCGTATTGCGTCACGGAGAGAGTTCCTGCTGAAATTTCTACCGCAACGCAACGGAAATATAGGTCATTTTAAAATGGCATATCTGTACCTGCCCACTATCACATACACTCTACTGACATTTTTATCAGACAGTTTAAAAAATTTCTATTTAGACAGGCTTTTGGATAGATTTCAAATTACATTTACTCTATTTTCCAAATCTATTTATTAATTTATTTTATGTGACTATACTTGTTCTGTATATCTTATTTGTATTTTTTGTGTATATTATTTAACATTTTCGTGTTGATATCTAAATTTTGTTGCCGTGTTTCCACCTTGACTGTATACCTACCATGATGGTTTCTTATTGTAAAGCACTTTGTGATTCTATATCCGGTAATAGCGCCATATAAATAAACTTACTTACTTATTTACATAGTATACTTACTGTAATAAAAAAAATACTTTTTTTATGGATTAGGAAGATAGCAAATGCAACATTTTAAAATGATCAACAAACCGTTTCCTTCCCAGCATGCATCTGACAAATGTAGTGTCTTTATTTGTGACATACAATCACTAGTGATTACAGTAAGGCTATCTGCTTTGTTACTCATTTTCTTTTTTATAAAGTAGGTCAGTGGAAAAGGGTTTGGGGGAGTGCTGTTGTTGTGCAGCTGTGTTTTGGAAACCGGCGAAATATGTGTCTTGTTGCGCTGGCGTCTGCAGCTCTGGGCCTAACTAGAACCAGATGCTCATGAATCATCTTTTTGTGGCAATGCAGTCTGTCTGCTTCAACCATCCACTCTCTCTCTCTCTCTCTCTCTCTCTCTCTATATCTATATATATATATATATATATATATATATATATATATACTGTATATATATATACTGTATATATGGTGACACTTCTGTCTTCCAGGTTCCTGTTCAGGTCAGTCAACTTCAGAGCCAAGCCAAATGGGCCAATGCTTGTGGCCACCTACTGGCCACACCTCCCTGCCAAGATAGATGCAGCTTATGAGAACCCCCTGGATGAAAAGACGGTCTTCTTTGCAGGTACAGCAGCTTTCCAGTATGTGTCCTGTATGTGGTGTTCCCTGCTGGACAGTGGTCACATATCTAGGGCGACAGTAGATTTTATTCTAGTAATAAATAAGTAAGTAATAAATTGGATGACATTGTGTGTGCGGGGGGAGGGGGGAAGGGGGGTTTGTGCTATACATTTGTATTAACTTTTCTTAAATAATTTCAATAATAAAATGAAAAGATTAATTCATTATATTAATAATACTAATTAGAATAGTATTACAAGTAGTAGGCTGATGCATTCACTACTGCTTCTATGCTTATGCACCTTGAGCCCATCCTCCCCTACCTGGTCTTTCCTTATTTTTCCTCCGTATAGTTTATGCGTTGGCCTATACATAGTGATATGTAACAATGGAGTTGACATACGTGGTCAGTAAAAAGGTACCACTGAATCTATCTGGCAGTACTTTGGGTTATACCTAAAGAGTACAGCCACTTCTGAAGTGGTGTGCAGGATATGTGCATACGACAATGGTGTGTGTGCACAGAATACACTACATTGCCACCACATGCAACTGGCCCTAGCAAAACAGCTAGCAAACAAACAACCATATCACGGTAGGCTACAGCAAAGTGAGTAGTAAACAAATTCCTTGTTTTCGCATTGATTGCATAGCTATCTGACCTAATAGCGTCTGGATCTAAAGGCTACTAAATAAATACATTGTTCTATCAGATGTAGAGAAATGTATTTACTACTTCATAGTTCAGTAATGCAGATTATTGACACAGGCAGGGCATGAGAGGGCCTGCACCCTCAGGTGCATGAATCTGTGTCAGGTGTAGGCAAGGAGGACCCAAATACATGACAGCAGGGCGGGTTTTGAATGTTTAATAAACTTCAAAGAAACAACAGACGAAAACACAGAACGGAAACGACAGAAAAGCGCAGATAACTGACAATGAACTGACGAAGACCAGGCAAAACTCAGGAGCTTATAAACAAAAACACAACACAGGCCATTGGACAAGAACGAAACAAGGGAGCAGGTGAAACAAATACACAACATGGCAACGGGGGGCGAAAGAGAAAGAGAGGAGAAGAGAAGGCAAGTACCTAATCAGCGGAGAGCCTAAAGCAGTGGTCCCCAACCCTGGTCCTATAGGGGCGCTGTCCTGCATGTTTTAGATGTCTCCCTGCTCCAGCACACAGTTGATTCAAATGAATGGGTCGTCATCAGGATTCTAACGAGCTATTCATTAGAATCAGCTCTGTCACTATGCTCACAGGTTTCCATTGACAGATCATTTGAGCCAATAGGAGCTGTGTACTGCCTGCATTAGCAAATGACAGTCCATGTTGAAAGAAACTTTTAGTCACACAGGGCAAATGTGCATACATAAGATAAAAATTAAATAATATTTGAATCACAAAATTAAACACCAAATACCTACCCATCAAACGAATTCCCAAATACCCAATCATTCTGGTCCAGCCCTAGCCATAAGCCAATCAGAAAGTAAATATTGAGTCTCCATAGGAAAGCATTTGTATACCAGGGTTTGAGATTCACCAGGAACATTGTGCCACCAATGCTTGGGGCATATACAGTATATGCTTGGAGCTGCAAAGGATCTCATCTCTAGCAGAGAAATATGTTCCTACTGTAGCAAATCTCAATCTAAATCTATGCCATTCCTGAAACGCCCTCTACAGGAAGATAGAAAAAAGAAAAAAGCATCCATACACCTTGACATTTATGCACCAGAGGTGACTTTAAAGACTAACATTTACCTTTTTTCAATATTTTCTCAGGCAACGAGATGTGGATCTTCAAAGGTGATGAGGTGGAAAAAGGCTACCCCAGGAGGATCACCAGCCTTGGCCTCCCTGCTGATGTACAGAGCATCGATGCAGCCTTCAACTTCAGGAAGAATCAAAAGACATATGTGTTTGCTGGGGACAAGTTTTGGAGGTGAGAAATAGTAATTTTGACCTAAAATGTTTATTTTATTTTAAATAAATATACTGTAAATAAATATTTAACAATTCACACACTGGTGTAAAGGATGTTGTTGGTGCATTTAATGAAACAAATCTATTGTTTTTTGATTGTGCGCCTACCCGTGACTGAATCATTGTGTACAGAAGCATTTTGTTGAAACATGTTACAGATAAATGTGTTTTTTAGGGCTGTCAATTGATTAAAATTTGACTAATTGGGTATTTTCATGTTAAAAATTGACCCTAAATAGAGATTGCGCTATACCTAAGTGTAATACTCTTATAACAAGATTCTTAGTAAAACAACTAAATTGTTTGGTTGCTTCATTTTGACATGCCTTATCCAGTCTTTTTTACACAAGACTCATATTGAGTATGTCATTGACTGCATTTACATGGAAGAGTATCCCAGTTACAATATCATGCTTACAGTATTTTGGTTTTTATCATATATGGGATATGGCGTATCGTATTAGTAGACTACTAATCTGGACATCGGAGCTGAAGGGTCACCAGGTTTATGTACTGCACGCCACTTCTGTAGCTAATTCATTTGATCGTGGCTAGTGAAAATGAGGCAATTTTGGTTTGGTGTAGTGTTCTAGAATATAAACTACATTAGTTCACACTACTCTGCATGGAAATCTCCAGGATTGACTACTGCCTGCAACTCTCACACAGTTACGTTACAATATTTACTTTGTATGTGTAAAGAGGTTCACACATAGATATATACCGCTGGCATTTAATGTGTTCACAGGTACAATGAAGAAACAAAGAGCATGGATCCAGGATTCCCTAAACTTATTGCTGACTCCTGGAATGGCATTCCAGATGGAATTGATGCTACCTTCTCTCTGAATGGCATTGGTAAGGACTTACAACCTACTAGATTTGTAATGCATTGATCTTTCAGATTTTACCAGCAAGAACAATGAACCATTAACGTATTCATAAAACTAAACTTTAATTTAGTGCTTTGTTCACATATTATGTTGTTTTAAGTCACATATGAAGCTTATATAACTTAATTATAGAGCCTTTAACAAGATAAATGTACTAAAAATAAATATATAAACAGTAATATAAAGTAACAGAAATATATATAAATGTTACAAGACAATACATTTAATTAGAAAATATGTTCATATTTAAAAGATACATGTAGTAAGTCAAACTGAAAGTCCCTAGTTCTAGTGGAGCAACCATTTCTTTGTCTTAGCTTGCATTATAAACGGTTTCAGAAGAACAAGGCAAAGCTACAGAAAATGGCCAAGGGGCTTCAGTTTTCTATGTAATGTGCCAATGTACTGGCATTGCTTGCAGTAACATCACGTGACATTCATTATGCAATCTGCTTCCAACAAGACAAGATTCTTCAGATCCCACAAGCTAGTTAGCCATTTTGTAGTCCCGCAGAGCCAGTCTTTACTTGCTTAAGGTCTGGGACACAGCACTGCCTGCATTTACCCTCCTACTTGACAGGAGAGGTTTTTTGATTGATATGCAGGACGACCAACTACATTACTCAATGATCAAATCAGCCATTAAACTTACACTGAGGAATTTGTTGGGACACTTAATGACCTGCCTCTGGCTGTTTGCAGTCTTGTAAATCTGCTTAAAATACATGGAAAAACTTAAATTAGTCATTAAAGCACTGCACTAGCATTGTACCAGAATTCCAGATGCAGACTTGTGAGTGGCAATGCTAACAGCCAATGAAAATCTACAGAACCACTTCCTGAAAGTGGTGGTATGTGTCAGACGTTCAGCACAGAGTTGTTTATGTGACGTATTGCTAATGGAATAGGCTGAGACTAATCATGGAACTGCCAGATATAAACCTTTAGAAGATCACATTTACATACAGCATACTATACTATGTAATATGGAGACAGTATACAATTTCTGTTAATATTGTAAAATAATTGATCGAATGTAGTATAATTTGTCATGCCCAGCAAAGCATAGAAAAGTTAGAATATACAATAATGTAAGACAGAAGGGAGATTTTTGTTGCACCCATTAGTTAAATATTATGTTGGCATTATGTTGGCATGTTAGCAATAAAAGCAGGGTTATAATTCTTCGAGCTCAAATCAAAACAAACTTTCTCAGAAGCTCCGCCCCACACATTGAAACACATAGAGCATTATGCTACCCGTCAAATTGTTCTTCCTCGACATACTGCACATGAGCACAGCCGTTATTGTGTCATTTTCGTCATGCATGAGAAAAACACCCATAGTCTTCTGCTACGTAATTTGGATTTCTAGCTACTGTTATTGCATGTTTTTAACAAATGTATAAGGCTTCTTGTCATTTTACTTATAGAATAAAATTCGGTTAACATTATTTGCCAGGTTGTAATTTAACATTTATATATGTAATAATTATTTACATAATGTTAGCCAATTCACATCATTAACAACAACAACCGTATAAGGTCATTTGTGCACATTTGTAATTTCCCCATGTCAATTTCCGAAAGAGTACTGTAGGCATAAAGCTATGTGTGCAATGTATGCAACAATAAGAAGAATTTTTATCACATTACTGTGAGAGTTATAACTTTATAGGATCGTGGAAATAGGAACAATAATCCCGTAATGTAGCAATTTCTGATAAACTGAAGCATGAACTGGTAGCATTTTTCGACAAAAGTTGGCGGTCACTTACACTGTATTGCGAAGCCATAGGCATTCCTGTTGAAAGTGGTGTTCACCTCTTTGTTGTTTATGTTCCTATTTACAAACACAGTGTATTAGCCTACAATTAGCTGTCTTAAAACAGCTTACTAACCTTTAATGATAATTTACTTTAGTTATTATTATGGCTATTTAAAGGTATTTACTTTGAAACATTTCTACATCTGTTTGTAGTAAATACAGTGCAATTTAGTCGTGATTCTACAGCCAGAGGGTAGAATGCAATTTCTATTTTGTTTGGTGACACACTCTGTGATGGTGTACAGTGTTATGTATGTGTAACCATGTTCTGATTGTGTGTACACTTAGCATGAAGTATTGTAAACAGGTAAACAGACCAGTTCGCATAGAGCCAGTCTGTGCCCCACTACAGAGGGCCCTCTGTGCTAGGTGGTTCGCATATTGAGGTGGTGAGCTCTTTGGTTGTCTTGGTGCCTGATTGGCTCTTTGACCTCAGTAGGCATGTGATGTCACATCCTTCTGCATGGCTACTGGGCCTGTTTTATGAAGGTGTAGTTTTGCTCTTCCAGGTTCACAATGTAGTGTTCTGTTCATGTTTTATACAGTTGGTTCTCAAAAAGTCTGGACACTGATGAGAAATGCTTTTCATGGGGTTTTAATAATAATTTTTTGTTCTGCTTAATTAATTCATATAATTAAAAAGAATATTTTTATGCTATAATGCTTTTTGTTTGTTTGAACACAACTGTTTTGTTTGCATTTCATGGCATGAACAAATATAATAGATTTGATGCTTATTTCTTAATGTAGTATATATTTCTATGCCATTGTTTTTCAGATTATAGCTACTTCTTTAAAGATTCCCACTATTTCAAACTTGAGGATAGCAGTTTGAAGATTGTGAAGTTGGGTGAAATAACAAAGGACTGGCTGGGCTGTTAAACAATGCAAAAACGCATAGCGAGATGGCCATTGACCTCATGAAGACCTGCTGGAGGTCACCACATTGCTTGCCATCGTAGGGTTTCAGTCAAGCAACCCCACACCCTCATGACCGTCAGTGTACCATCCAGTCTGTATAACCAGCCCCAGCTTAGTAGAAATAGTGCTTTCTGCCAGAGCTGAACATGACTGAATATTTTGTTATATTTTGATTTGTAATGATTATGAAAATGTATGTTATGTACCCCATTTATATTGGTTTGTTTAGATTTGATTAGTTAAAATCTCAGACATCATGTATGTCCACATGGCATTTTAGAAAAAAGTGCTATATTGTGCTGTGAGACATTGCCATTTTATTCTAATTTGATTCTCAAAGAATGCTTTACACTTTGTAGAGAATGTGATGGCTACAGGAAACGTGATGACTCAGAATACAGTGTATACGATACATCTTTATATATTTCTCATTGTTTTAATTAACACACAATTGTGTCATCATTGTGAAAAACATTTAGAGAATGTATGTCAACCGAAAATGGTGCTTAAGAAACTTTTGCTTTTAGTCCTTTAAAGCCTAAAGTTTGTTTTATGTAACTTTCTATGTTATCTGCTTTGGATGAAAAAAAGGAGGTTATTCAGGGGCCACATTATTTTTCAGTTGGTTAGCACTTTGTGTAGGACTATTGGGGATCTATTCTAAATGGAGACCAAATTATTGTCTCATATACTGTATGTAGGCTACTCCCTATATTAACGAAAGATTATAGGCACAGGTTGCCTACTGGGACTATCGGTTTTCTGCATAATGGAATAGTGACGAGAGTACCACAATAGTTTTTCTGTTTTTTTTTCTCATACACCTTTTTATGTTTTGCTTTTTCACTGTTCATTCATTATTCTTTTTTTACTTGTTCAACAATAAATATGAATGATCAATATACACTAAGCCTATTACACAGTATGCGTGGTAGCCTCATGGTTGATACAATACATATCTGTTTTTTTGGCATAGGCCTACTAGCTGTAAAAACTTGAAGTTAGCAGGCCTACACTCCACGGTACTGTGGGCCTAGTGTGTATTATGAAAACTAAATTTATTGCGCCATCGTATGGACATTTGGTGAAATGTAATTATACAACATTTCGTCATCATGTCACGTTACGCCCAAAATCCAAAGTGTATTTTTAGTGTAATGATACAGCCTGTCTAAATAAGCATATTGGAACGGACATGTCAAAAATACACTGTAGTACAGTCCGATTAGGTCAATTTCAAAGCTAAAGTCAAAAGGGAACGAGGGAAGTGGGTATTCGATAGCCTATTGGTGGATACGGACATTCAAAGCCCGAGCTCATGTCTTTTTCCTCCCGATAAATAGTCGCAATAGGGCCTACCTGGCTTATCAGACGATACATGCTTTATATTTTCAATTAAATCGCTATGCTACCCAGACCGGTGTAGCTATAGGCTACATCGTCAGCCGATAATATACGACTGAGTTGGGAGGAAACGGTCTGACCATCTATATTATTTTGTAATAATGTCGCAATGTTTGTAATAAGGGCACGCCGCACACGTAATGTTATGTTTAAAGGATCTAAACATCTTGGTCATGAATGCATAAAGCAACCTATATGCTCTACCCAATGACTACTAGGCCACCACCGATTTTTACGGAGAAAGGACTCGGCTGCAGCCTATTGTAGGAGGGGCCGAAATCAAAACGGATTACAGCTCTTCTCATGTTCTCTTCGTCCTGCTGTTGCAGACTGTCAACCTGAACAGATGTGAGAGATTGACGCACGTTGAGGAAGTTGTGTGATAGCAGAGACCCGTCTGGGATATTTGTCATAAACTACAAAATGCCGCCGCAGAGAGTGTTCGCCTTACCGAGGCAACAGTCGCTTCTTCTGCCCGAGGTCATAAATCCGTTTGTTCAAGATACGACTTTTACACCGGCTGATATAATTAAAGTGAGTATTATACGTTTCTGCTTGTTCATCTTTTGGTAGTAGCATAAGACTAAGATTGAGTTTCTATATCACGTCTGTATCTAGGCTAAATCACGGATCGCGCCGTCCACCTCCGCGGTCACACACGCATGTGTCATTTTACTTAGAAGGGCCTATATTATGACTATGAACAACATTAAAAAGTATGCCGTTGATACTAATTAATGCAATGCTTTAATACAATACAATGCATTCATTTTATTTCGCACTCTCGCTAATATGCAGGCAGCTATAACACTGGGGGCCGACTGTTTTATGTCTCCTAATGTTCATTGGTGCATGCGTTGGATATTTAACCCTAAAGTAGTGTGTCCATGCCTCTGTGTTTTTGTGCGTATTCTCTCCAGTGTGTGCTCCGTGGCATATTCCTGGTGCCCATCCGTTTCATTCTTATGTCGCTGGCGCTCCTGGTGATGTGGCCGGTGGCAGTCGTCATCACCTTCATGCGCCCTCTGAAAGGAGCTGTGGAGCCCTTGACTGGATGGAGACGGTAACTAGGACACGAGCAGTGCGCAGCCTATCATGAAGTTAGACCTAGTGTTCTAACTCATCAATGGCCATTAGAGTGAATGTCCTCGAGCTAATCTTCTTGACTGATACAGACAGAACTATTAGTGTAGGACCATCCAACCAAAGCCACCTGTAGGCCTACTCTTTAATTCTGTAAATCCACAAAACCACACTGTTAAAATATTATAGTGAAGCAAGCTGAAGAACAAATATCTGTCTATCTTTCTGTCTGCATGCATTATTATTGCAACACATTCTCATACCTGTGGTTCCTGTTGTGGCTTGTACAGAAGGCACACACACATGCACTCTCTCTACTATCTACCATATCTTCTCTTGAGTTTAGTTTGTTAGACAGGAAGTGGTCTTCAATAGAAGCTTTCATAGAGACATTATTAGCTCACCAACATTAAGGAAATTATTAACTAGAAGTGAGCTATTGCAAGTTAGGTACAGTATCGTAATTATAATAACACAACTATACATCAGGTTGTCTCAAACTCTCAATGTCGGTTGCTGACTTGATGTACGATATGTATGGTATGATACGAAGTAGCATATTACATACCACTTAAAGCAATGACAAATCAAGCAAAGTCATTTCTTTACGACATATTTTACTAATCATATGGTTCTTAGAGAGGGAGGGCCGAGCCTGCTAAACCCTGGGAACTCTGAATTCAGTTCTGCCTGTCTCCCAGGTTTATGTGCCGATGGGTGATGGCTGCCATTGGCAGGGCTTACTACTTTGCCATGGGCTTCAAGGTGGTGGTGAAGGGTACGCAGGTCAGCAGCAGCCAGGCCCCCATTCTGGTCGTGGCCCCTCACTCCACATTCTTTGATGGGATAGTGTGCATTGTGGCAGGTCTGCCCTCAACTGTGTCCCGCATGGAGAACCTGGCTACGCCTGTTTTTGGAAGTGAGAATCCATTCTATACTTTTGTCCTGTCATAATAGGGTGGGGCTGTTGTGGTTTACTCATTGCGAAGTCCGTTCTGGTAAACGTGTTTGTGTTTGTAGGGGGGTTGGGAATAATGTATGTGATGCACACTGTAGCTCACATGTATTGTCTCTACAACCCTTAGCCTGGCTCTGCCCGACTATTGCTCTCAGATCAGTTGTATTCGCTGACATTGTAGTCTGGAACACCAGGACTTGCTACATTAGACCATAATAGTGATACATGTGACTAGTGATTGATTCCCAACCGCTAATTTACACTACCATTGAAAGGTTTATAGTCACTGGACAGGACTGATGCTCCAGAATGTGAGCTCTACATTCAAACAAAGCAAGTCAGTTTGCAGTACCAGAACATGAACGTGTGTGTTTTGGGGAAAGTAAAAACACAATAGGACAATATATGTGATTGTCCCTTTTAAATACGCTATTCTGAGGTCTTACTCAGTTAAAGCATCTAATGTATATTTCAGGTATTATGGTTAACTTACCAGGTTTATTGGTTGTACATTCACATGTTAACTTATTGTGGTTCAGGCTTGTTTTTAAGATTGTGTGTGTGTGTGTGCGTGTGCGTCCAGGGTGTGTGCGTTGCCTGCAACCCGTCTTGGTGTCCCGCCAAGACCCGGACTCCAGGAAGAACACTATCCGGGAGATAGAGAGCAGAGCCAAGTCAGGAGGCCTCTGGCCACAGGTCTGCATTCATACACTTGACTGTTTGTCTCCTTTCACCTGCATACACACCTCCAAAATAATTCTTACTTCAACAAATATCCTTTTTGGAATATAAGCAGTTAAACTGCTCATCTAATAAAATAATAATGTATGATTCAACTGTATACAAAGAGTATATTTCATTAGTTTTTCTCTAACTTTTACAATGTTGAAACATCAAATGTCGCATGAGGCTATAATAAAGATTGGTTTATAGGTGCTGATTTTTCCGGAGGGGACCTGTACAAACCGCTCATGTCTTATCACGTTTAAGCAAGGTGGGTGGTTGACCCTGAGGGCTCATGTTATCTGTTATCTGGTCCAAAGAGATGTGTGTTACATGCCAGAGCAAGCAGCTTTTTCTCATCTCTTTGACTGTTTGCCTCAACAGAGACAAACCTATAGTGAAACACAAGACAAAAACAAACAATGCACAGTCACACTTTGCATGTGGTCTCTGAAGCTGAATCATTTGGATATACTGTAGCACAGAGAGTCCTAGAGATGTGCAGACAAAACATTCTGTGCCGCCAAATGCAAATGCTGAAGACAGTAGAGCACACTGCAGGATAGGGGTGCACAATATATCGACTCAGTATCGTTATCACAATATCACATATCATGATATGTTCATTTCATATCGAAAATGTAGCAGGAAGTGCAATATTCAGTTTATTTAGTGGAGAGATGCCTCCATTGGCCGTGTGGCTTAGTTGTGTTTGATTTAGACAGAGCAGTACGATGTGTGAAGGAGGAAGCTAATGACATAATAGAGATTGAAGAGGAAACATTAGTGGCCAAAAAGATGCCTCCTCGGTAGCTTGAAATAACTTGTTGTACCAGTCCAATATGACTCAAGTGAAAATGTGTTGTTTTGATATGTTTTGAATATATTTTGATGCATTTTTCCATAACCTTTGTGTTTTTACTTATGTTTAAAAATATCAAAATTTATATCGATATTGCAATTTTCATGATCAATATCGCAATATCACATTTTATCAATATCGTGCATCCCTACTGCAGGAGCAATGAGTTTTGGTGCTTATACGTTGTACGTTGTCAATATGAACTCTTCTGTAAAAGGTGTATGATATTATGTTGTGTTGAAGGAGAGCAAATGAGCTGTTATCTTGTTTCAATTAAGTTCACATCTCAAACAAGTTGTAGATAATGTTGACAGTTCTGTTAATATATCACTGTAACAACAAGTGTTCTCAAATCAAAGAACATAAAAATGCATTATAATAATAATTTGGAATTAGAATATTTAGATTACTAACTGATTTATATCTATCTCTCTCACTTACTCACTCAATCTTTCTATATCTATCTCTGTGTATCTATCTATCCTCAGGTGCCTTTATCCCAGGTGTTCCAGTACAGCCTGTGCTTTTGAGATATCCCAACAAACTGGTAGGGCTGTCCATCCTAAATTCCCTTTGTGCCATATACCTAGTCGATATACAGTATATATCTGTATTTCCATATGTAGCATATGTATGCAGATTTGAGTTCCAGGGGGTGTGTTTTCACTCCTGTGAACTCTTTCTGGCCAGAAATGCACATATTAACACTCTATGTATAGCCTCCATGTTACAGCATGTTCATTATTTGTTGTTAGAACAGTTGACTAACTAGAATTTGTTTTGTTACAGGACACAGTAACTTGGACTTGGCAAGGTTTCAGTTCGTAAGTATCAGAGGTTTTCTATCAATTTAGTTTGACCAAAACGTATTATATACCATATGCAGTTGCTACATTGCAAAATAATGAATGTTGTCTATAGGACGTTAAAATCTCATCTTGATCTTCATTATCAAGACATATTGTAATAGAAATAAACAGGGACATTGACAAATACATCATGTAACTCACCCCAAAGTGTCCTTTTGGAGTGTAATGTAAAATATGCTAGCCCGTCATGTTTTTTGCTTTGGTGAGAAACATTGTTATGGGACGTGACCAGGGTTTTCTCTTTTACTAACTGTTGCTTTTTGACCACACAAAGGGGAAGGAAGCGTTAGCTAAGGGCCTCGGATATGAGAAATCTGCTTTGAAATGACATTTGGAAAGAATTACTTCCCAGATGTGTCAATGTTTCATGTAGTTTTATGTAGATTTATGTAGATTTGTTTGTGTTTATTTATTTGTTTTGTTCTGCTTTCTAGGAAGATGTTACTGCTTCTCACCTTGTCCCAGTTTTACACCACAGTAGAAATAGAGGTAGGCCTAAACCATATAATAATAATACTACTAATAATAATAATAATAACTAGGTTTTTGGCAGTTTCTGGAGAAACTGAATGGGCTAGCAATCATGTTTATTTTTATTATTATTTCATTGTAAGTAAATGTGGATATAAGTGAGTAAACTTATGTGTGTGTAGTTGTATGTGTGTATGTCTGTTTCTGGATATATATTTAGACTTGAATCACTTGATATGTGTGTGTGTGTCTGTCTGTCTGTCTGTCTGTCTGTCTGTCGTGACAAATAAGCGTTTGCTGACTGAATCGTTTCACTTCACCTTTATTCTGATAGGCATCGGAGCGATATTTCTCATTAATTGAAATTCTAAAATAAAAGCAACCACTTTTATTTATCTTAACACAGTAGAATTAACTATCACTGCTAAACACTACTAAAAGTGTGCCTATTTTTTAAGATTGGCAAGATGCCGTGGATGTTATTTTTTTCTTTTACTCAATACCGGTACTTGACTTAAATGAGAAACTGAAACCATCTGGTAGCTAAATCCTGCAGTTTTCCAGTTTCTCCCATTACTGTTATGGTAATGAGTGATACTATGTTGGATGTAATCATGTCGCCAACACAGACCCTGGCTAACTCGCTTCTGGCGAATGGCCTATTTCAACAGACAACCATATCATGTCCAGAGGACTATGGTGTTGCTAGGGCTCACGGCTAAGGTTCACTTCCTTGTTGACGTGCTTGTGATATTTCTCATCGGTTTCCTCTGGTTCTCAGTTCTTGCCTCCTCAGATCCCCACAGAAGAGGAGAAGAAATGCCCTGCTCTTTTTGCCAGTAATGTGCGAAAGGTTATGGCCCAGTAAGTATTTACATTTCTGTGAATTTAATGCATATATATGTCAGGCTAGTTTAAAAATTCCCACCAGATTAACGCAAAACAAGTATTTTACATCCAAGGTACTGTATTTACGAACCATACAAAATAGTGAAACAATGTTAAAATAGCATTCATTCATCACACACTTCCTTGTATATGACCTGTGTGTGTGTGTGTGTGTGTAGGGCTTTGAAGGTGCCTGTGACAGACCACACATATGAAGACTGCCGCCTCATGATCTCTGCTGGAGAGTTAACTCTGCCTATGGAGACTGGCCTGGTGGAGTTTACCAAAATCAGCCGCAAACTTAAGTATGCACTCCTAAATCAGCCTTAGCCTATCTCAGTCTCAATAGAAACACCTAAAGACTACTTAAGTGGAAGATGCATTTGGGTATTACCGTATTATTATTATTATTATTATTATTATTATTACTGTATTATTGTATTAACAAATACATAAATTCAAAGCAATGTAATACTGCTACTACTAATAATAATGAGTTACATTTAAAGGGTTACCTACATACATTTTGATCTGGGAGGCCATCTCTCATACAGCCAGGCTAGACTTGTATAGTGCTACAGCAAGCAGGTAAATCTTCTGTCTGGTCTGTAAACTGTTAAAGCTCCTATAACTTCCCCAGGGTGACCTCTACTGTGCTAATACTCTACTGGCGTCGCCTCAACCTACTCATAAATACTTATGTAATACTTATCTTATTATCATGGAACATGTTTAACACTACATTAGTGCTGAACTATTTTGGGAAAATATCGATGTGCGATTATTCTGAAAAATATTGTCAGATATTATCATACGCAATTTATTTTTTAAGTCGAGCTTTAGTTCAAGACTTAAAATGTGATGGTAGAGCATTACTACATGAGCTAATGAGGCCAAAGTTGAATTGCTCTATATCCTAATGCAAAAATTTGAACTATAGCAATTAGCACGAATGGCTGTTATCATGTCAAGTAAAAAATTAATAAAATAAGATAAGCCAAATAATTCTTATGTAATTCTGTAAACAATAACTGACATTTTAATTATGTTGAGCCATTCGTTATGACCCCCTCACTGACAATGGGGTGCACCCTGGGGTCATTCCAGTGTCTGACTCGGCACCTTGATGGGCGCTGAACCAGTCTAAAGATAGCCAGCTATGCTCGATCATACAATAAATTTTTGTACGTTTATACGAATGCAGGATGTATGCGTCGCACTGACTTTATGTTCAAGAGTTAAATCTCAATCAATGACTGATATGTCATGGCATCACATTAATGTTGAAACTATCTTATCGACCACACACACACACACACATAAACACACGTTGAGCATGCAGAGGGGGAATTTCAATGCGAAACTTGTAATGCGATGCACTCTGAATTATTACATTTTCAAGGAAGTTGTTATATTCAGAATTTGCTATTGGAATAAACATTTTCATCTCACTGAAAAGAGTAAATTACATGTCTTATTAATGAACCGGACGCTGGCTTCCTTCTGCCTTGTAGATATAACATTATAGCCTCTGGGCCCAGCTGCAAAACCCCTGGAGTTGAGTTTATGACGGCGTTAATAAAAATCTGAAGAAGTCACAATAATCGCTACCGGCCGGTCCAGCTTTAAAATAAAGAACGGTAATCTGTATTGTGACGACCATGGTGCCGACAGCAAAAACAACCAGATGGTTCATCCAATCAACTGCAAAGTTTATTTTGAAAGTACAAACAGTTTTAATGTAGGAGCCGTACAGATGGACTTGTGACAATAATTCCTCAGGCATGTCAGGTTACAGACGGGCTGCATAACTTCAAAATATCCCTAATCGCAGCCATTGTGGTAAGAATATTGCGTTTTATAATATTGCGATACTATCGGAAATGCAATTTATCGTTCAGCCCTACATTACACGCATGTGTGTTGGGTTATAGAGATGTTGTTAGATTATATATTTCCTTCAGCCAATGCCATGCTGACCTGACTTCACTTCACTCTATACCCACTGCCTCCTCACATCAAGTCCTTGTACGCTGCTCGCTCTCCCCCAGCCTGAAGTGGAACAATGTGAAGAAGGAGCTTGACGGCTTTGCAGCCATGGCCAGCTCCTGTAAGGGAGGACGCATAACCATCCAGGAGTTTGCCAGCTTCCTTCAGATGCCTGTCAGCCCTGCCCTGGAGGAGCTGTTTGCTCTGTTTGACAGGGTCAGTCATCAGTTTAATCTGTTAGCCTAGCCATACATATTTAAATATTAGACGGTTGAGACATAATCATTTATGTTTTATTAATATATTATTATTTATTAATTGTATGGGCATTTCAGATAAGCAACATCAGTGGTGTTCAGCCCTTAAACCTGCGCTATACTGTATGTGCAGAACCCCACAGGCCAAAATTATGTTGCTAACTTTCTCTGGCATGCAGTATGCTACAGTTCTTCCTGCTGATCTTAGACTGGTTTTATGAAGTACAATAAATGCCTGTCAGAATTTAGCCTATGGTCTAAAAAACAACTCAGTCATTTGCCAGATTTACTATGCTGCACCTCAAGGAAACTGACTCGAAAACCTGCGTACACAAATTGAGATTTGATGTGAAATTTGTGAGCAGCAAACCAATGCTGCAGGGCAGGGTAGAGTCAGACTGGATGGTTTCAGGAAGTGATTTCTGTCCAGTAGGAGGAAAGCATTACCAGTTACATCAAATCAAATATTTCCACAGAATAAACATACTTTCCTGCCCGTTTATCAATAACAGGATATTGTCTCTTAAAGCTGAAACTCTTAAAGCTGAAATAAGCAGCTCTCAACCTACTATCGATATATGAAATATGATGTTTATTTCTTTGACTGAACATCTAACTTTCTCTAGAATGGAGACGGCTCCATAGACTTCAGAGAGTATGTTATTGGTGTGAACATCTTGTGTCGACCGGCCAACACAGAGGAGGTTCTCCGCATGGCTTTCAAGGTACCATTACAGTATTTCTACTGAGTAAAAATATACACAATGTAACGATTCTGACACTGATACCGAAACCGCGATACATCCAGGATTTTGTGACGCGATTCTGGAGGATAGTCACAGTCTGCTCTCCACCCTAGTCTGGTCTTATTTTTATTTGTTTCCCTGTGTTTCTGTTCCAGCCCAGTCCGTGTTATTGCCTTCCCAATGTCGATTGTGTATTGGTTTCATCTGCCCCTTGTTGTTTCCTGCCTAATGGCCTGTCCTTTGTTCATGTGTTTTCTCACGTCCTTGTCGCATCGTTGTCTGTCATTTTGTTGCCTGTCCGTGGTGCGTGTACCTGTCTGTGGGTGTTTTGGGGTAAAAAAAACTGTTATAAGCCTGCCATGTTGTCATGCATTTGGGTCCGGGGATGGACTGTCCATTGGGAAGTTCGGGCGTGTGGAGATATAATCTCTGCACCTGGGCCTGGGTCTTCCCCAAGGCCTCCTCCTAGCCGGACGTACCTGGAAAACCTCCCAAGGGAGGCGCCCAGGGGGCGTCCTTACTAGATTCCCGTACGACCTCAACTAGCTCCTTTCGACGCAAAGGAGCAGCGGCTCTACTCCGAGTTCCTCACAGATAGCTGAGCTTCTCACCCTATCTCTAA
>JAODTR010054457.1:0-17662 GCA_025399935.1 Amblyopsis rosae
TGTAAATCCTTTTGTGTTGCAACCCTGCGTGGTGCAGTATGTTTAGAGTTTTCTGTTAGATTAAAGTCCTTTTTTCGGTAATCGTGTGTTTGTCGTTCCCGACCGTCACAGCTTGGCCAAGTTGCAGCGAATTATTTAGATAGTAAGTAACTTTTCGAATAGATACTACTAACTATTCGAATAGATACTAGCATCTAAAGAATATATACTAGTATCCAAAGAATAGATACTAGTAACTAGTGGAATAGATACTAGTTTCTAAAGAATTGATACTAGTAACTAGTGGAATAGATACTAGTATCTAAATCATGGGTGCCCAACCCTGGTCCTGGAGAGCTACCGCCCTGCATGTTTTAGATGTCTCGCTGCTGCAACACACCAGACTCTAATGAATGGCTCATTATCAGTCTCTGCAGAAGCCCATTGATTTGAGTCAGGTGTGTTGGAGCAGGGAGACATCTAAAACAAGCTGGATAGGGGCCCTCCAGGACCGGAGTCGGGCACCCCTGATCTAAATAATAGATACTAGTCACTATTGGAATAGTTACTCGTTAGAAGCAAATAGTAGATATCTCAGGGCAGAATCCCATAGAATTCAATTGCAAAAATTTGCATCTAAAGAATTATTGCTAGTATCTATTAGATTAGATACTAGTAACTATTCAAATAGATACTAGTATCTAAAGAATAGATACTAACTATTGGAATATTTACTAACTATTGATTGGAATAGATACTAGTAACTAATGGAATAGATGCTAGTATCTAAAGAATAGATACTAGTAACTAATGGAATAGATGCTAGTATCTAAAGAATAGATCCTAGTAACTAATGGAATAGATACTAGTAACTAAAAAATAGATACTATGGAGAATACATGTTAAAAAGGCTTGCCATACAGCTAGAGTTGTATTGATACATGATCTACCGCATGAGGGCTTCTCTCTGTTGAAAAACATCTTACATTTCTAGAACACAAGAGGGCAGTGATGAGGTTTACATTCATACAGTCAATGCTGACTACCTGATCTGCTCTTTCCTATAAAGCTTGGGAATCACAAGGTTCAACAAAGGTTCAAACTACAGAAAGTGGTCTGTGTGTGAGTGTTTGTGTGTGTGTGTGTGTGTCCTTATGTATTACCCATCACGCCACAGATGTATGGTACCTGTCTCCATTGGTGTGTGTGGTGTTCCTGGCTCTGATTCCTGTGTGGGTGGTCGTGGCCAGAAAAAGCCCTCAGATCAAGGAGGTTCTCCGCTCAGGGTGGCAGCCTGTCATAGTGGCAATGTCCATCAGCAGGTATGCATGCGCACGCGTGCGCACACACACACACACAGCCACACACATTCTCACACACACAGACACACACACATGCGCACACACACAGGGCAGGACATATGGCAACTTTTACTTTTTTATGTTCTGAACACAATACAAGATGCTGTTTCATACTACTGCTACCAGGCTTACAAAAAACTAATATTAACCCTACACATTTGGGATAATAATGCTGATTACATGTATTCTGGTACAAATATATTGAAGTCATGCTTCCTAAAAGAAGGGGAGCAACTTACAGCCTGATAACAGCAATGTGAGGAATATTTCTTAACATGTAAGTAAATGTATTTATAAAATACTGTACATATAGTGACTTGCAGTGCCAAAAGAAAGTGCACATAAAGGAAAAAGGTAACACATACAGTAAATTAATAAAATAAAAAGAACTAGACAACCAGCAAAACATATGAATTGTCCACTGCTGGTTATTAGCAGCTTGTTGTCAGGCCCAGTAGCTTGTACATGTAAATTGGCAACATATGTGCTCACAAACTTGCCTTTGCTTTTCAGCTTTGGAGGCCTTATACTGGACAGGACTGTTAGTGATCCTAACTTTGAAGGCATGGCTGTATTCACCCCAGTGATTAACGGTGAGTGCAGGGGTGAATGGTGATTACACAGCGAAGAAAGGGGCCTTTCTGAATAAACAAGTCTATTGAACATATCACATGCAACTGTATTGTTCCACAAGAAGTTCAGTAATAGTGGGTGCCGTAATTGGACACCCTTGGCATTCCTCCAGTTGACACAAGAGATGTTGAGCAACAGAAGGAAATTGAGTAAAGGTGGTTGTGGTTTGAATTAACACATGCTTACAAAATAACAAGTTGCTGTCTGGGAGGGAACAACGGCAGTCAGCATACAGATTGTACAGTATGTCTGTGTGTATATAAAGTATGTATATACACACATATATAGTATGTATATATATATATATATGAAATACACAAAGTGGGGGCTATATATATATATATATATATATATATATATATATATATTAGTGATATCTACACTGAATGGAATCCCCTATTTAGAATAATATTCTAACACTGCCTTAACTAAAACCAGTATAATACCACATACATTTTAAAATTGGCTTGAATCAATCAAAATATTCAAACAGAATCAAGAATATTGCATGCACACTCAACAACACTCAATCTTTGTAATCAGCCTGTGAACTAGTGTGCGTGTGTGTGTATAAACTTGTTTTTAAATCTTATCTTAAGAGCTGGAGGACAGTAAAAACCACTAATGCAGTTCTGGCACAGCCAACTAATCCTTGTGTTACTACAGTATATCCTACTGCAGAGAAATATACATCTATGCTCTAGCATTGTCTGTTTATTATATCATGTCCCTCTCTGTTTCTTGTTGGTTCTATTCCTTTTATTACTTTCTCTCTCTCATTTCCTCTACTACCATGCCCTCTCTCTCTCTCTCTCTCTCTCTCTCTCTCTCTCTCTCTCTCTCTCTCTACCCCCATTTGAGAATGCTAACATCACAAATCTGTTTTGAATTTCCCATTTTCCCTTGCATAAACTGTTCCATTAATTCAATTAACTACAGGTTCCTTGTCAGCACAAAGTAGGATGGCTTTGAAGGTCAGATAAGAGGCTCAACTTGCAACCGACTGAAAAAAGAATATTTAAACCCACAGAAATAAAAATCAGGCGGATGTTGTTCAGTTTATAAAACATGGTAAAGTGCCACACTGCGATCAAAAACAGATTGTTAGTTGTTACATGAAGTAAAGCTTTATAAAATAGCCCCTAAAATATTTTATGAGTCTATTATAGCTTTTCAGTGGTACTGCTCTTAAAGACTTCCAGAATGATCTCTTCTCGTACATGTAGTCCCAGTCTTCCATCCGTAGTCTTCAAACCGTGATCTTCTGTCAGTAGTCTTCACTTGCCAGATCTTAGCTGCTTTACATGCTGGCTTTAAACAGCAGTCTCTCCAATGTGTTGACAATCTTGATGGTCCTATAGCAATGCCAAAACTGTTTCCCGGGGAAGAGGCAGTAGATTAGCTGTTTCTGATACAAGCAGAATGTTTACTGTCCCCTGTTGAAATTAACTTTCGGTGTAAATAGTTCAGTCTGGATGAAACTGTAAATCAAGTGGTTATGGTACATTTCTGCCATTTGTTTTGCGTCCTTTGCATACAGGGGTTGTGGACAATACTACAACATCAGGATGTTTAACTATGTTTAACTTATCCCATTCCCACAAGAAGCTTAGACATGTTTGTGCTGCTTCTGCTGTGCTCGCGTCTGCCTGATCGCAGGCAGCGCTCCACACACACGCACACGCACACACACACACACACACACACACACACACACACACAGAGCTACAGGTGAAAGAAGTGTTCCTCAAGGTTTTAATGTTTTTTTTTCCCCAGACGACTGCGTAATTCTAGTCAACTACATTTGGAAGAATGAATGCAAAAATGTTCCCTTTTTCTTTTTATGTCACTTAAAGGTATATTTTTAATACTTAGTCAAGCATTGAAATTGGGTTAACCAATCATAATGAACAATTGATGTCAAATAGCAGAACAACATTGTGAGGAGCAGGTTAAGGGTGTTGTTTGTTTCCATGTGAAATGTAAGCTGTAAAGCCCTTTGAGACTGCAATGTGATTAAGGGCTATATAAATAAAATAATTAACTTGACATTGTTTACATGATTCTGACAATAATATAGTTTATTGCAATTACATCTGAGACAATATATCGCCAAACAAAAATAGTTATCGTGACAGGCCTAGCTACATTGTCTTAATTGTAATTTAATTGTATTTGTATAATTGCTACCAAATGTGATTAGTTATATGCTTGGCCTTCTTTAATAGGTATCAGTCAGATTTTCAGTCCTTCATCCCACCTCTGTTCTCTCTCCTGGTCCATAGGCGTGGGTGGTAACTTGGTGGCCATCCAGGCTAGTAGGATCTCCACATACCTCCACTTCTGGACTGTGCCAGGGGTTCTGCCTTATAAGATGAGGCAGCATTGGCCCAATCCATGCGTTACTTTCTTCTCATCAGGTAATGGCTCTGATCATAAATTAGGCATTAGAGGACACCTTCTAAGGCAGGGTTCCCCAATCCTGGTCTTGGAGGGCCGCAGCCCTGCATGTTTTAGAGGTCTCCCTGCTCCAACACACCTGATTCAAATGAATTGGTCATCATAACGAGCTATTCATTTGAATCAGCTGTGTTGGAGCAGGGAGACCTCTAAAACATGCAGGGCCGCTGCTCTCAGCCCTATTAATACTTTATGTCATGCAAATATTGTCACTCAGTGTTCTCTTAGCATTTTTGATACATACATACATCCATCATGTGTGTTTGTTATGGATGTTTAAACCTAGGGTGGTGTTTAAAACGAATGTATCCCATAGTGGCCAAGCCAGTACAATCACATAATGTACTTTGGTTTACTCCAGCCTTTTACAGCTGAGTGGTAATCCAAGGTACTGCGATATATAAAGTATGTACGTTATTATTGTGGCACATTATGTGCCAGTCAAAGTCAATTCAGTTTCAAGTTTGCATCACAATGATAATAATTTGGCCCCCTAATCAAACCAGCATGAGGTCACATGTCTCAGACCCTAGGAGACGGTCAAACGCTGTAGTGCCGGTACAGAATCTCTCTTCCCTGTTTCCCAGGCGTGAACTCTAGGTCAGCGCGGGTCCTGCTGTTCTTGGTGGTTCCCGGTCATTTGGTGTTCCTGTACGCCATCTCTCTGCTCCAGGGAGGGGGGGTTCCCATCAGCACCACCTTCGTCATCTGTTACCTGTGCGCTGCTCTACTTCAGGTATGTATCAGGTTACCATTCTGTTTTTATTGTGTTATTGTCATTATTGATTCAATGCTAAATACAAAATGTTGAATCTCTATCTAATATGAAGGTTTTATGTCATATAATGTATATACAGTACATAGAGATTTCTGGATTGAAGGTAATTTTTGTATTTGATAACATCACCTTAAAATACCTTGTTGCAGGTGAGCATCCTTTTGTATGTGGCCGACCTAATTGTTCGTGTGTTTTGGCGACGGAGTCTGGACCCGGACAACTTCTGTATACCCTACCTGACAGCCCTCGGTGATCTGTTAGGCACCGGCTTCCTGGCCCTCTGCTTCCACTGCGTTTCATTGGTCCACGGCGTAGGTCTCTGAACTGACCGTGTTGTTTAATTGTGAGTGGCAAGGTTGTAATTTGCCAACATGGCTTCACACAGTTACATTGTAACTGCAGCAGATAACAGTCCTCCAGCACTACATAACAACAAGCAGTTGAATGGGTCCATTGTACACAATGCCTTACTGTTCATTACTGAAGTAGATTATGTTGAACATGTTGTCGCAACAACTACAACCTCATTATTACAGTGAATGTGACAACATGCAATACCATAGTTGTTTAGTTAGGTTCTTATTTGTTTATACCTTATCATACCCGGGCAATGAATAAAGATGCACACAAAATGTACGTGAATCAACACAATATACTAAATGATAACAAATGGATGTGGACATACTGGAAATACATTTGTGTAGTGTCGGGGGGGGGCTATGCCTTTATGGGTATTGCTGGGCATTTAGATATTTCTCATAATATGAAGAAGAATTAATATCTGAATAATTGCGCATATCAAGGTTGTGAAAGCATATCAAGCTGTAGTAACAACTTTCGCAAATGTCTTCTATATCACCCCCCCCCCAAAAAAAGAATAAAAAAACGATTCACAGAAACAGAAAATACCTTTACTTCTGTACTTTCTGAAAATCACCTGTGTAAGTTTTCAGTCACAATTGTGATACGAGTATTAAATTAATAGTGCTTTGGTAGAAGCTTCTAAATGCAACATTGTCTAACCTACAAGATACTAGATACAAAATGTAGACTCAATTTACCAAATCCATTTCTCTCAGTGGAACAAGCTTTACTTGTTTGGTGATCATGTGTAGAAGCAGTGCAGGTAAATACCTGGATGTAAAGTTGCACCAATGATTTTACCATGAATGGAGAAAAAAACAACCCATCTCAACTGTGACTCATAATCACTGATGCACACCACTGCTGGCTTTGATCTTGAGAAATCTTTCACTTTGACACAAATCACCTGACATACAATGCAACTCATTGGGGACTTACTGTTTAGGCCTTCAAAAACCAGGATAAATTACCCTAAGGTATGTTCTACCAAAATGAAATGGAGGATTCCATGTCTGAATATGTGCAGGAAATGGACCATAAACTACGGTAGAGAATATAGCAATCTGTCTGTTTATTTGACTTTGTCTAATGGTTATGTGGTGTTCTGGCTGTAGAAAAACATGTAAAACAAAAGTTTCCCATTTTCCAAACAGGATTTTGAAGGAAGAAAATAAGAGAAGCACATTGCTTGGTGTGTTTGAGACTAAAGATATGAAACATCATTAGATAGATGTGCACACAATTATAAATTATCAGAAACAATGGTTAAAACGAAATCACCAATAATACAAAGCCACTGCCAGGTAAATGGAAACATGTTAGTATTTTCGGTTGCTTTCTACAGTATATGCAAAACGTTGTATTTTGGATGTCAACACTGCCACTTCATCTTAAGGAGCATACTGCATACAACGCCTGTGTAATACTGTGTGCTCAAAGATGTTGAATTGTGTAATCAAAATGTCTGTCATAAATGTGTGTTGGGTCATTTGATGTGGCCAGTTCTATTTTACTAAAAACCAACCATGTAATCAAAGTTACTTTGTTTAATGAATAACTGGTTTTAAATACGGAATTGTATTAACCTATGACCCTGTTAACAGACATTACCCTAACACTCTTACAGTATATCATGTATACATGTTTGTTCTCTGATAGAATTAGATCTAACTTTAAGCTTTGATGTTTACCAATGTAGAACATAGATCATTTTTGGTTCTGTTTAGGTCATTTTGACCAAATCTACCTTATTGATCACTGAAACAACAGCTACATACAAAATGGGTCAGTGGTAGTGCTTATATTCGTTCTCCCTATCCTCTGGTGGATTAACCATTAAACCACTGCTGTTCTATTTTGTCATAGTGACTACAGTATATTATAAACCTGCCATAATACGAGAAGGCTGGATCAGTAATGTTTTCGTGCCACTATCACAAGCTTTTTATAACTTCCATAAAAGAGGGTTGTTAACACATCCCCAACTGTGACATATTTAACCTTGGTTTAGCGATGTGTGATTGTATTGGAAGAGGGGGAAAAACACACCCACACATTGTTGCCATCTAGAACTTGTATTTGGAGAAAATAATTTCAAAATATCTAGCCGTCCAACCAGCCTGTGTTGTATCAGCAAGTGCACATTGATATCATATTCACAGTTGATGCATCACAGCTAGTGCAGGGGTGAATCCCACATCTGATCCAGAGTTCACCCATTCACAATGACACTCACATACAGATCAGTAATACAGTCAGGTGCTTTTGCAGATGTAAAAGCTGGGGTCATCTGTCTAAAGTTTTTGGAGTTAAGGCATTATCCTAGGGTATTCCACATGATAACAGCCAGAAATAACCTTAATGAAATTGAATGGTACAGAACACTTTCAGCTTTTATACCATCTAGCTTGCAGGTACATTTATTAGCAAGTCACATCTTGTAAAAAATTGCTAAACTCAGTGAAGAATAAGGCACAAACCCTGTAGTCCACGGTTGGTATTATAGAAAGCTGTGGAAAATGAAATGTGTTTTTGAAGAAGTATACAGGCTTCTCCCACATTACACCACTACATACTCACAAATATTGCACTTATCAGCACTTGCAATTTAAAGATGAATTATCGATCACATTATCTTTCTTTACCATGTTTGCCATGTGGTGTTATAGATTTTTAGGGTGATAGTTTTTTTTGTCAATTGTCCCACCAACCAAAAAAGGTTTGCCAAAAAAGTTGCATGCAAAGAAACATCTGACATAAACCAGACGCCTCAAATAAAATCAATGAGCAGTTATAAGGACCCATATCCTGAACTATTACAAGAAATTGCCGCCATCAGCTCAATCCCATTTCACTCATTGAACAAGGCCTCTGCAGTAGTGCACCACTGACTGGGTGGTTAACCCTTTGCGTGTCTGTGTCCCAACCTGAACAAGGAGATCTCTGAGCAGGCTCTAGCACTGGGCCAGGCGTGTATCTGACCACAGCTATGTACATGTTTGTTCAGCCTACCTGCCCAAAGCTAAATGCAGCCAGGGATGGAGGAGACACATAAGCTATTACTGGATTAAGGACATCACTGAGACTTCTCGTTCCCTGCTAAATAAGTCTCAGCCGAGTTAAGTGTGAATTGATATTTTGCAAGACTGCTCCTTAGACAAACCTGAAATGAGCACAGTTTATTTTGCAATGGAATTGATCACAAATGCATGGACAAGTGTGTACGGTATGCATTCAAGTTTTATGATTTCCCTCTGCAGAGTTTAATTTGGCAACAGGTTACGTGCAAGAGCAAAGACAGCAAGCACAACATTCACAAAACAGAAAAAAAACATGTTCATAAAATTATTATATAGTTGTGACAATAAATATGCTAAACTTTTGTATACATAAATTAAGATCTTGCAGGGATTTGTATGTACATTTCACAGTCAACACATATGTGTAAACTTAAGAGAAGACCTGCTTCTCTTCATTGTGAGTCCTGGCTTACAGTTCATTGGCTTGATGAAGAAGGCATAACGGTGAATGTTAACAGGCACTTTGAGACCGATATGTCAGCATGCCAAGTCAACTACCACATACGCTGTACCATAGGCGTTAGTCCACAAGGGGTTCAGTTGTTTGACTCACTATTAAAATAGAAAATCTAGACATTTCCAATGCTGTTGTCAGAGCCCTCACAGAAAAGCCCCAATTGCAGGTCCAGATGATGCATCATCAATACAGACTGGCATACTGTAGCAATCATTTATGCTTTCAGTTGGTTTTGTGCTTGGCAACAAACTAACACATTATTCCCAGCATGTGATGCTGCCATATGCTAACAAAACATGTATGGGCGCATCTCCAGCTGTGACACAGGCCACATGTTTGTTTACCTTTGCCAAAATGTGACCAAATATACTTCCTTTAGCAGAGCTATTTCCAGCAAGTTCCACTTAATAGGCCTCGTTAAAAAGGATTGGTTGTTCATACAAACAGCATATGTTTATCTTCTCTTTCCAACTTTGAAACAACAAAATGGAAGACAAAATCTCTTGGGAGAGACCGTGGAGAATGGCCAGTAACCTTCCAGGTGAGAGCAGGGCCTGCAATCGCATGTCTTGGAAATGTCACTATAGACAAGTGCAAAATTATCTTCACGTATTAACAGCATTAACTGCATCTAATTACACATAATACCCTTGACCGTCCAAAAGTCCAAAAGGCCAAAAGTCCAAAAGGCCAAACGTTATATAGTATTTCTGGTACAAAGTATGATCATCTTTCATTCCCAATCCCCTCAGTGCTTCCTGAGGTACTTTGGTGTAGAGTAGTTGAAGAGCAGGAAGTCCATGCGATACAGGTTATACAGCTTCTTCTGGTAGAAAGGGCTAATGTCCTTGAAGAACTTTGTCGTCATATCCCCGTCTGTGCGGGTACTCTTACCGGAGGTGGGGAACTGAACCGTCTCCTCCGCTCCAGTCAGTGTCAGCACAGCCTGAGCATCTGGCTCAAGGGTCTCGTACTTGCCCACCACATCGTAGTGGATCAGACAGGGGTGGCAGAGTGAGTGAACCCGTTCCCAGTGCTCATTGAAGGGCTCCTCTCTGGAAGTCCGAGGGTCCACCAGATACTGGACGAACTCCTGGAAGGAAACGTCGTTACCCTTCTCCAACGCCTCAGGGTCCGCGTCGGGCCGGTGTCTGCGGATGATCTTGGTACCGTAGCGCTTGTGGAAGGCGGTGTTGTAGCTCCGCGTGAACTTGTTCCTGTAGGCAGACACCAAGCGCTCGAAGGGCTCGCGCACGAAAATGAACTTGAGGTAGCTGCGGAGACGGTGGTTGATCTCCGACACAGAGAACTCGGAGAGCGTGCGGAGGTTGCCCGCCACGTGGGCCTCGTTGGCGGGGATAGCAAGGGGATCGGTGTAGCGACCTGCACTTGTCAGCACCATCAGGACGCGCTTCCAGTTGGTGCACGCTACCTGGAAGGATACAACAACGCTGCTTTAAATACAAACGATAGCAACGCAGTGGAAGTAAGAGCAGTAATATGTTATAAAAAAAAACATTGTTTGAATTTAAAATGCGTAGCTCTAGAATCACTTAACAAGTCTAAATAATGATGCTGATGACACTGTTGTTTATATTTTTGTTATACAAAAGCGAGATAATTTTCCAGGGTAAAGATTGTATTTCCAAACCCTTTGGAGCTAAAGAACAACTTCCCAACTGTAGTGTGTGTATTAAAGAGAGTAGAAGCAATGATCACTTTTTGGCCTTTCTGAGTAAATCCATTTGTCGAAGTTGCATCAAAAGTGAACCAGCGGCAAACAAAGGAATTTTTCACAATAAAATGGCAAATGGTGTAATTTGTTCAAGTTAAATACACATTTATCACAAAATAAATAAATAGGAAATAGTGGAAAACTCCTAATATCTTCTTTAAATATGAATAGTTGTACATTTGTAAATATTGGATGTGTTTCATCCTGTTTTTTAAAAGCACCTGTCCACACACACAGTTTTTTTGACTGAACTTGGCTGAACAGACATCTTCTCAGGATGTGGGTGTGTAGAGAACCTACTTGATCTCTCACCTATAATCTGGCTCACCTACAGTATGTCAGTCTTCTTCCACCTGTTAGGGCGGAACAACTGATAGGTTCTTATACACATGTGAAGCACACCCTTGTCCACACAATCCTGAGAAGTGGCCTAAACAGCCGAACGATGAAAGGCCAGCGTTGGCTACATCCCATTATGTACTGTACTGTGACCTTGGGAACGTAACAGTAGATGAGGCTATGCTTGTCATCCACAATGAGGTGCTTCAGGTCTTCAGGGGAAAGAACCCTACGCTTCCTGCTGTGGCTCAGACACTCCTGCTCCAACAGCTCGCGACGACCTTGCAATGACCTCTGGGCTGCTGACAGCTCCAACTGCTGGGAGCAAAAAACACAAGGTGGAGGAATATTGATTAGAAAACCATTGCAAGTTCACCTATATACTTATACCTATATAATTATACTGACATTTGTGTTTATAAGACAGTTGCTTTTCTTGGAAACAGTTTAAACAATTACAGTACAATATTAAGATACTTTATTTTATTTCTTGTTTAGTCAACATAACACCTGCTGGTTAAATCTGTCAGGACCAATACATTTAATAAGGTGTTCTAAAATAAATAAACAATCCACTTGGCTGTGCGCTAGACAAGTGATACATTTGTGGGATCTTATTCCAAATTCCAATGTCGTTCTGGCATTAAGTGAGCTCAGGCAAAGCAATAGCCTTGGAATTATTTTTAAAGTCTCACCAGATCAGAATAAGTTAATAATAGCAGCATCAAACAGATCAAACTTCAATGTAATGTGAGTTAATACCCATCTTAACTATAATGGATTAAACACGGTTAAAGAATAATATTTTCTGAGAAGCTATTTGTAAATAGATCCTGTTTGTGGTCAACTTCTGGAAAGACTAACACCTCGTCAAAGGTTTAGACTTCTCACAGAAAGGGGCCAATCCCCTTTTTAGCAATCAACATAGGTTTAAAAATATAAAACATAGTTGCATGTTTGCATGTTGCATGTTTGAAACACAACTATGCACTATGAATTTGCATGTAGCAGTATGGGGATTGACACTTGATATGTGGTATCGTAGTTTCAAAACAAACATATTAAACTCTGACTAAAATTACTGTAATAGTAGAACTACATAATTGTTATAGTCATATAGAATCTACATCCTAAATACAAGCGTTAATCTCACCTGGTCTCCATTGTAGAGGGTCTGGAGTGGATTTCTTCTACTCTTCCCTGGTCTACTGTCTCCTTTCACACCCGGTTCTGAAAAGCACAGACAAGCACTGTGACTATTGATTCCACATCACTGTTTATGCAGATTTTAACTTAAATCCTTGATCTTGAAGATTCCTTTCCTCAATATTACTATGTCAATATAAACACTGATCTGATTTACCCCCCCTAATCCTGTCCTACATTCCCAAATAGTTACCAAATAGAATATGAATTATGAACAAATGTTTGCCCACAATCTAAATGTTCATTTGGCATTTAGGTATAGCTTGTATGTTTCCCCGTGCATGCTGCTATCTTTGCTTTCTCAAACCGGTTCTCCTGTTTGCACAGGTTCATGTAGATGTCACAAGCGTCACGCCTCTATTCCCTCTAGCTTTAAATGAGTTATATGGGCGGAGAGCAGGGACAACTTTCCTCCCTTTCTCCCAGGCCCACTTTTAACATTCCTTCCTCACATAATATACAGGATCCATAAGGACATCTTGTTTCTTACAAGTGATTGCTGCCTCTCCTCTGCTGCACTCCTCTTTCTCTTCTACCCCTATCTTCATGGTCTCTGCTGTTACAGAATCGTCTTTCTAATAAGCCCTTCTGGTTTATTTAGTTCAGTTCAGTTCTGATTTATTTAGTTCAGCTCAGTCAAAGAGTAGATTAATTAAATGTATAGCCAGCTATTGCAAGCTAATTATTGCAAGCTAAAACACTTTTGTCAAATTCACCAAATATTTCCTCGCATTTCGCTATCTTATGTTTTCTGTGTGCGGAAAAAAAAAATCAGTAAATACTATAAATAAATATAGTATTTATAGTATTAATAAAGTGGCGAACACCATTCACATCAAAAAAGCCAAAGTGCTATGCTTTGCTTCACAATGCGTTTGAATGTATGGAGCGGAGCCACGGAGGGTCGCGGAGGGATATTGTTTTGCTTTGAGCTCGAAGTTAGCAAGTGTTCTCGAGAATGACTAACCCTGCCTTTAATTCTAAATGTACAAACAATTGTTGCTATCCTTGAGGCAAATCAGGCAATCTGCTGGGCACTGGTCAGTCTGTTCCTGTATTTGTTTCACATTGTCCATTGTTGAAAATGTTGCCTCACATGAATGCTGTACGTGCTGACAAGAGATGATGTCAGTTTCAGAAGTGGTTACTGTCTCACACAAGGCTCCAGAAATGGGTAACGCCTGATCTTAGCTAACTTTGCAATAAAGTTGCACTCTGGATGTGGTGACTGCTTTTTTCTCTGAGTTTTAAAAATGAACACATGTTCATGTATGCATTTTGAAATGCTGTGACCACATGCAGCATTTTGTCATTGCATTTTGAGATGCAGCATTCCTTTGGAGCTGAAGATTCACCACATCCAGGTGGCAGGTGATGTCTGAAGCCAGCTTTAATATCCTGTGGATCAGCCAGCTTTGGCTCCTCTCTCCACTTGCTTGCAACACATTCATGGATTTGAGAGACGAGAGACATTTTTCCAAAACGCTGCCACGAGACAGCCATCCCAAATCACTGCAAAATATCAAGTCACCGTATTCTGTCTGCATTCCTCCACAAACTCGCAGAATGGCCGGAGATTAAGTGCACTCACAATAATATGCTGTCTAAGTGGCATCCAGGGAACAAAAGATACTGTCTGTCTGTATATTCATTGGAATAAATCAGGCCTGCATTAAACACTGTATCATTGTTCTGTATTATGAATGGAAAATATGAAAATCACTGCCTTCGGCTAAGTGACCGTCAAGATCACTCTGTGACATCATTATGCTCCAAACACTGTTTCAGCACAATTTTTGTCACAATGTGCTTAAATGCTACATGAAAATGGCTTAAATTCCAACAAAGAAGGACTTGTTTAATTTCTTATGTTTTGTTTTGTACTCATAGTACAGTCCCTGATATTTCTCAATGTCAACATTTTGTCAGTGTGAAAACGAAAAGTGTGGAGTGGGATTCTGAAAACTCCAATTCACCAATTGGACCAGAGCCTATAGAATCACAAGTGAGAAATATGAAGCGCTTATTGGTATGAAGTACAAAATAATGATATACTGTAAATTATAAACCTAAGAATATCGTAAAAAAGCAGATGAATCACCATATCTGAAACCTCTATGCTTCTAAGCTATAGGAAATACTCTAGACTGCAAATTTTAAGTAATTTTAAACTGCTACCTTAACTCAATAGAAGTTAATATCTGAATAGAAAAAATGGAAATACATGTATCAAAATATCTTAAGAATATGCTATTAAGAGAGGTCAATTGGCTTCAAAAGAAAGTCAAAGAAATGTGCTGGAATTCTAATTTCTTCTCAATCTTCAGCATGTATATTTATATTGACATCACAACTTTAAATCTAACCGCATGATGTCACACGACTCCTCGAAACCTGTGTTTTTCACAGCCTGTGTATCTGTGCTGAATACAGACAGAAAGGCATTTACTATAAACAACTTTTTAAAAGGTCACTTATACTGTATGTCCTTTAATAATAATGCATTCACTATGTGTATACGGTATATCATGACCACCTGCTTAGCTCAGAGATTGTGTGTGTGTGTGTATGTATATATATATATATATATATATATATATATATACATATACATATACACACACACACACACACACACACACACACACACACACAGTTGGATGAAAAGAAATGTCAAGAGCACACGTGTTGCAAAGCGAACAGAGAGCAAAACGGCTCTATATTTTTGAACACACACAAGGCACAATGTTCCTTAACGTGTACAGTGGAATAGAGTTTAGTTCAACAAACAGCCATGTGCCAAGGACTTTCACTGACATGTCAACATTCTGAGTGAAGTCAATAACAGCTGTAACATGTTATTGGTTTCTTGTTGACGTTTACTGTATGTACAATGACCAAAACGGACCGAAAGCATGTCATACCTCCCAGAATGAAGTATTGTTTTGTGGTGGCGCGTGCCATCACAGCTGATAACAGGAAAGACTATACCCGTAATTCTCTGCGCACCCACATGCACAGTGTACAACAAACACTTGCAAAGAACTTCCTCACTTCAACGCTATTTTTTTTCTCCTGCACACAAAAGGCTTTCATAAAGCCTCAGGGATTCTGCAATTAAGTATAGTCTATTTTACCGTTCTCTGTGCTTAAAATAATAATCAGATACTTCTACACAGCACTGCCTCTGTAAATAGTAACATAAACAAAGTGGCAAAAACCGCTTACATCAACAAAGCCGCAGTACTAAGCTTTGCTTCAGAATGCGTTTCGACGTGTGGAGCGGCACCGTGGAGGGATATTGACAATCCTCTCTACTTCCATGGAGCATTTCAGATCACACCCTTCTCTACCTCCCCCCCTACAGCTATGCACCCAATGGACAGGACACAGGTGTGAATCTAAATACATAGACCCTTATATGTGGGTTTCTATGGGCACAATAATGCCATAGAGGAGTGTACCTTAAGAAATTATGTTGGTATGTATACAAGTAGGTAAAAGAGATACTGTATGTATCTAGAGCAGATTTGCCATGTTTCTTTTTCACAAACAAAACAAACTCATGGATTATGTTATTTCATAAATCAGGAGTCAACCTTGATCTAACGCGGATTGTCTTTTGCTTATTAATCTGTTTTCTTACTGTATCTGTGCATTTAATTTCCTGTGTTGGCAACAGAATGTTGCTTTGGACAATTCACACAAACTCTATAGTTACTGTAACCACGGTCAACTTCTAAATAGGCTATACTGTAACCCTATATCTGCTTAAAAATACATACAATTATTCTATTCACAACCTGCTCCTAAACATTTGTACTTACTGTAACCTCTGTAATCCTTGTAATGCCCTAAATACCTATAGGTTAAGAGGGACAAAAGTGTTTAATTATTAATTTTCATAAAAAGAACTTCTCTTTTTCGATAAAACAATAATCTGAATGAAATGTCTTCAAGACCTGTTGGAGATTTTCTCCCACAGGTTTCCTCATAATCTTGTGGTGCTTTGATCCAAAACAATGCTTTCCACTGTAGTCTCTTCTTCTCTGAATCTTATAAAGTATACATTTGTCCATGTGAAACTAATCCTAATCCGTGGAGCAATAATCTGTTCACGTGTCTCAATAAGAGGCCAGGCCTTGTAAAGCCAGTCCTTCACTGTTAAGAGAGACATACAGTAGAAGGAAAAGGCTCCCTTGCAGTTAACAGAGAACAACTGTACACTTGTACATATAAATGGCCCTGTAAATGTCCAACAGAGACAACCAGAGTATAAAGGCAGAGGTATGGTTGCAGAAATAAGCATCGTGACAAATCATTTTATTTTATAATACCTTTCAAATGTGTTTAGAGGCCTAACCTGTTTCATGTTGGACATGCCTGTTTTTCCTTAGATGGTTTTGGGAGTCTTCCCAAGTCCAAGTTGGTAGGGTAACTGTATATATACAGTTGAGGGTTTAACGCGTTTTATATTTGAGGTTAAATTCAAGTTACAGTTATCGGGTGTTGTGATTCAGTGTGGGCATGTGAAGACCTTTGAAGATACTCTCATTGACCATGGAATAGCACCTCCAGAAACCTACATATTGTATTATCTGTCCCAAATATCTGTTTCTACAATTGTACAACTATAAGGCTATAAAACGCCATTTTAAACATCCACATTACCATTTTCCTAGGGGAAAAACACTTGAGTACAGTAGGTGTGTAACTTTAAAGCTAATGTAATAAAATGTGATGGTCTCTATGAACAAGTATGTTTTACAATTGCCTTCTTTCTGTATTAATTTGTGTTATGTTTGTAGTCAATTTTTGTTTTATTTCTCAATTACAGCTGGATATAGCATTATATTATGTTAATGATGTTCATTTTGATGCCTAATATGAAGCATATGCAAATGCTACATTTGATTTCAACCCTTTCAGAAAAATAAGGAAGCAGCACTACAACTTAAATAAAGTATACAATATAGCTGATGATACCTTGATTTTTTGTGATATTTTTTGCATGACAAATGCTACACAATGTTTTAGGATTTAGGTTTATGTTTGGTACGCAGTATTCTAGCCAAGCAAGAACTTTGTTCAAATGCAGCAAACCTAGCACCTTATTGTTACGTCCACAGTGCTGTGTCGCGCTGTGTTCGTTTGTGTGTGTTCTTTTTCTTTCCCTTTTGCTGCAGGTATGAGGCCAGACCGCTGGTTGCAGCTGATGGGTGGAGTCTGGTGCTGATTGCTGTCTGCTCGTCAGTGGTTGCAGCTGGTGCA
>JAODTR010054478.1:0-17662 GCA_025399935.1 Amblyopsis rosae
TTGGTGCCGACCGAAAGTCTTTCTCCATGGCTTCTCCGAACTTCTCCCACACCCGCTCCTTTGCTTCTGCTACGGCAGAATGTTTTTCATTATAGTGTCAGAAATGCTTCCAGCCTTGCTGCTCGGCCCGTCCGAGTGCCTGCGGCGGTGTGTGGCAGCCTGCTGGGGACCCGTCAGTAGGAGTCCGCCAAAGACTGTGCGAGCCACCAGACACTAAGCTCCTCACGGACGCGCCGTCACACAACACCGGTGATGGCGGACAACTCTCTCTATATGTCGAGTTGTAAATGTAGCACTACGACATAGACAATGTGTGTGTGTGTGAGAGAGAGAGATAGAAGGGGACAGAGAGACCGCTCTGTGAACCCAATCGGGAGGCTGGGGGGGGGGGGCAGATTGGGAAGACTGGTCTGCTCTGCTCCACTGAGTGGTCTGAGAGCCCTCACTGTTGTGTCCCGCGGAGAGAGTTGATTGGAAATGCCTGTGCGATCGGTGCGTGCACTACGCTGGGGTGACAGCTGGTGCTATGGGTGTGTGTGTGAGAGGATGTGGAAGTCTGCAGTCATCCGAAACTCACTTCTGACCGGGGACGGCCTGTAATTAAACTATGTTGACTGAGCGACCTCGATGAAATATACTAGAAATAGAAATAAAATCATGAAAGACCCGTGTTGTATCCTGATTACTGGTGATGTCTGTTGTTAAAAGGGAACACCGTGTTGCCTGTTACAACTGTTATGCCCTATTGTTGGGCTAATTAGTCTCTGGTTGAGTGGCGGGCGGACAGGTTAGAGCCGCTGATGCCGTCAAGCGGTCGCGAGCTGCAGCGACACACAGGCCTCTTCGTGCCGTGTCTCGCGCTTATCATCCCCGTGGGGGTGACTTGAAGAGCTCGGACCGGCCGCGGGCCCCTGTAGCGCGCAAGCTATCTTTAACGACGTCGGCCGCACAAAGCAGCTGTCTGCTTTAATTATGAAGGAGTGTCGGGGGGCTCACGGCTCCGCTCCCTATTTGATAGCCCTTCCTGGCCTTCCACCCCTGCTCCTTTTCCTTTTTCATCGCTCAACTAATGGGGGGGGTCCTTTGGTTTGCCTTCCCTGTCGGCCGAGCTGAGGCGGACTAATCCCCTGAATCAAATGTGTCACCCGCTCTAAGCAGGGATGAATAGGTCAGGGACGGCTGCTAATGTCTAATCGCATTTAGCCTCTGTGTTCCTAGCTCCTGGGCTGGGCCGGGACTGGGGCTTGGAGGTCTGTAGACTGTGTGATTTAATGCATGCTTTCTGGGCTGCTAGTGTGCGCTGTGGCTCGGTTGTTGCCATGCACCTGGTGAAGTCGATTCCTACCTTCTCCCCCCTCTGGGAATCTGTATTGGAAAATACTGAATATTGTCTTTATTAGCTTGCGTCTTCACCTGACTCATCTAATTGTTTCAGACATGAACCCCTCGCCTTCGCTGACAGCGACACTGTCAGAGGTTAATGGAGTGAGGCAGAGCAGATTGGGTGTTTTAGTTACCTACTGTCTTACACTCACTTCAGGCACCTTAGCAACAGTTTAACCAAATACATTGTCACACCTTTCAAAACGTTTATTTTTATAAATTTTTTATTACTATTATAATTTTGTATTTTTTTTTGCCAGGAAATAGTTCACAGACTGTCCTGAAGCTCAGCTTAAAGAGGATTCAGACTGGCAAAGCCAGTACTTTTTAACAATGCTTACTTTTTAGAAGATTAGGAAATATCATTACTACTCCATGTCAGGAAGAAAATGTACAGAGAAGAATGGTATTAAGAATGAATGACTTGACCTTTCACCCATTTACTGTAGTTCAGCGTTAAGACAATGTATGTCAGCTGTATGTCATGTCTACACAGTATTCTACATGCGTAGTCATGTTCTAAATCTTTGTTTAATTTTAGTGTGTCTCCTTTAAGTATGTCTCCATTTAGTGTGACTCCTTGCAGGCCTAGAGAACGCATACGAATCAATCCAAATGAGCTGTGTGATACACCCCATACGTTTCATATGACTATACTGATCCCCTACCATAAGTCGGTCACTCCTCTGTGGCTGAGCACGTCCTCTATGCTAATGTGGTGGTGAGGGCACAGGGGCAACTTTCTATTCACAGCTGGGCGACAGTAAATCTTTGCCTTGACAAGTCTCTCTGCATTGTCTTCACCCCTCTTGGCAATCACCCCTATCACCCGTTGGCTCTCCTTGAGCCACCCAGCTGTGGCCTCTCTCTCTCCCCCCCTCTCTCTCTCTCTCTCTCTCTCTCTCTCTGTCTCTTTCTCTGTCTCTGTCTCTCGCTCTCTCTCTGTCTCTCTGTCTCTGTCTCTCTCTCTCTCTTAACTCTTAGAATTCCCCTCTCTCAGTTTCTAACCCCCGTTTCTATGCGTTGCGTTATATTGTTGACTTACACAGTGAATCACGTCTTTCATTTGTGCAAAAATAAACCACCCTTGTGGTTAAAGATGCTGTTTTTACATTGCTGGACAGGCAAGGATGTTTGCTAGCATGTGCTTATGTTTCTGTGAGTGGTATTAGTGTGTACAATGGCATTGTAGCAATTGTCGGTAGCTGTTTGGCGTAAACGGAGCTTGACAATTGATCTGGCTTTCATGCTAGACTCCCAACACTAGATTCTTACAAGAACATTTAAAGTCAAGTCAACCTATTTTCTTTTGAAATACATTTGATGGCCACAATCATCCCTTTTCAATACCAGCAGCACAATACAGTAGAATTGTGTATACGTTAGTCTCTGCGGGGGTGGGTGGGGGGGGGGGCAGGCAGTAGGCGTACAGACTGTACTATTCACCCAGAGACAGCACACACATACTAACAAACATTTCTCACACACACACCTCAGACCAACAGAGACTGAAGGAGTAGGAAGGGCCGTTGCCCAAGGCTCCGTCGGTGAACAGTGGACATCAGTGTCTTGTTCAACAATGGATGCTTTCCCACCATCTCTTGCCCTGCTTACATTCCTTTGACTGAGCGAGACGACAAACGGGCAGCGTTTCCCGCCGCTGCCGAGAAAGGCACGAGCACTGCAGTTGTCCTGAAATAATATTTTCCATTCACAACGTAGTGCGGCGCAGCATTCAGTGCCAATGTTCCATTCCCCTCCTCCAGCAAGACCCCTGGAGACCTCGAGTATAGGATTCAATTCAAGATGCAGTTGTGCACTGAGAGTAGAGTGTGTCGGGTCAAGGTTCAGCATAATTTCGGGTTGCGGTGTGGTGTAGGGCAGTAGGAATAATAATAATCAAATAAACAGCCTCACAGGAAAGCAGTTGCTATGGCAACTCACAAATCCGGTAGCCGCGATGTAGAGCTATATCACTATACAGTATATGATATAGAGCTTGCCGGTTTTCAATTCTACGCAAGCACAGCACAAGATGCGTTCTTTAATCATTAGCACCCACCCCTGCTAAAACATCCAGCACTGCTGGTCCCCAGCGTAAGGTATGTTTTGCATGCTGGAACCAGCATGAAATGCTGGTTTGCTGGTGTACCAGCATCCCATGCTGGTTGCTGGTGTGCTGGTATACCAGCTAGACCAGCACTAACCAGTATGAACCAGCCTGGACCAGCACTACACCAGCACTAACCAGTCTGGTCAATGAGCTGGTGAAGTGATTGGAATTTAATCCTTCTTGGCCCTGTGCAATGTGATTGGACAATAGTTATGCTCTATGTCATGGCAAACTGATATCGGCCCCCCCACTGGTTAACCATGATGTAGCATGCTTGCCCCTCCATTCTCAGGGTTTTGTGTCAGAAGACATGAGATGGGTGAATATGTGGTGGGCTTCAAAGTGCATGTTTGATCATACTGCACAGACTCCCCTCACTTGATCGAGTTAACTAATGGATCAAAACTAGTGCAGTGCAACCTTCACTTTAAATGTCTTCCACCTGAGCCTTCCAAGAACATTCCTTTCATTTTCTGATTTGAAAACGTTTGCGTTGTTAAGAAGGTGAATAAAGAATTCTGGAGGGAACCAATGCATGTTAAACTTTACGGCCGATTACGACATCTCGCTGCTTACTGATCATGAAAAGGAAGGTGTGAGGGGTGTTCTTGTACCAAGGTGACGCTACTCCCCCCCAAGATACCTTCATGTCGTACGTCTTTTAAGTGCGGCCTCATGTGCAGGACCAATGGAACGTCTCTCCAGGGGCAAAAAGAGCAAGGCAGCATCTGATCTTCACCGTCCACCATCAGTCACAGAGCATCCGTGACACGCCAGTGAATTCCCCCTCAGGCCGACCATTTTCGCCAGAGACTTCAAAGCCTCAGATTAGCTACCGGAGAAGGGGCTGTTGACACTCTGGTGCAGAGAAAGGAAGGAGGCGGGTGAAGCGTTTGGGGCCCCACTGACAGTAACTTGCCCAGAGGTGTTTTCACTTGTTCCTCCTCAGAAGGGGCCCCGCTTTTTCCTATGACTGTGTTGGACTTCCCCTTATCTGCTGTGAGCATTTTCCTGGCTGAGATCGTTTTGACCGGGGGCTTTTGTTTCTATGCTTTGTGTTGTGGATTTTATATATTTTCTTTTTCAGTAACTTGTTTGAGAAGCATGGGGAAGTGCAACACCTGCAAAACAAGCCTGTCTCGTGGGGCCTATATGAAAGGGCAAAATAGATCATTTGGATTTGTGACGTTAGCAGATAAAATGGTGCTGCCTTCATGTTCCCACCAGCTACCTTAACAGTGATGGAATATCAAACGTGGTTGGTTGGTCATGGTCAGGGTGTGAAGTCAGCCCGACACTCTCTGTACACTCAAATCTTTGAAGAACACTGCAGCCACTATAGGAAAGGATACTATATTTATGGTATTTTTCCAGTTTCAGTTACATGCAGTACAGTAGGCAAATGCCTGTGTGTCCATGGGGCTTGGCCTTCACACTGTTTCTACTGGCCTGGCTGTCACAGGTCAAAACAATAGGACAGTGTAGTGACCATGCCTCTACACTTTGTGGTTTGGTGTTTTGATGGAGAAAAGTTATTTAGATTTGAATCACACGTAAATGCAATATTTACAATATGCTTTATTTTATATGCTGTTAGTTAGTTATGTTAGTTCATAGCATCTCACTCATGCTACTCAGAGAACCTAGTTACAACGCTAGGGTAACTGTAGTTTCAATGTGTCTTGTGAACCCTGGCTGCCTTGTTAAAGTTTCTCCATGTCTCATCCCAGCACGTCACCTTTCACAATAGCTTAATTTGTTGCACATTGTTGTCTCAAGCCCTAAATAGCCTACACCAAAGTCATGCTTTTTTTCGGGACACATTTTTATGACATTTCTTCTAGCTCAGTGGAGCTATTCTTTCCACAAAACTCCCACAATTTCAATTTAAAAATTATTAATCGTTCATCCATATTGCCTTCTGTTCCGTTTGTTGCATTTTACCAAGCGTTTCCTACGAATCATTCATCTTCTCTTGTCTTCTTAATTTGCTATTGAAATAACAAGGGATATATTTTATAAAACATGCATTAGCTTACTAATAGAATGTCATGTCAAAGTGATGGATCTTTGCAGCTGTCCCATTGTTCCCATTACCTTATCGTGTGTCCGGCTGTCCGCACAAACTCAGGAGGTGTCTGAAATAGCTTCCTCTCTTGAGCATGTGCCCGTGCAACATGCCCAACAGGTTGTCGCCAGATGAACCAGTCATAATGTTTTATTTGTTTACACAAAGTAGGAAGTTGTAATGCAGGTTTACATTTCTTTCTGTGTTGTTGCTATTGTTTCAGATTGCACATTTCTTATGATATCCTCAGTTGTGTAAAGTGTACATACCCGCTGTGCATCTGACTTGGGATCAGTATGGCTGCCAGTGCAAAAACAACACAAGCATGTGATTGCTTGTCATCCTCCTGTTTGAGAAATATGACTTGACACAGGAGCGCACATCAGTGTATGTACAGGGCTAACAGACCTGCAAGCTAACCTTGGGAACACACACACACGTGTAATATATGGACATAACCTCAATTATTTTTCAGACGTCAATAATATTGCCTGTTTACATGCGTGTTGCTGACATGAGAAAGTTAGCCATGTTGTGCTGCTGCTGTGCTCTCGTCTGCCTGCTCACAGGCAGCACTCCACGCACACACATTCTGTACACAGAGCAGACAGCAACAGGGGAAAGTGTTTCTCAAGGTTTTAATAGGTGTTTTTCCAGACATATTTCCAGCCAACTACGTTTGGAAGAATAAACACGAAAGATTTATTTTAATTTTTATTAATACTTAGCCAAGCAATGAAATTGGTTTAACCAATATTACAAACAATTGATGTCACATGACAATAGCAGAACAACATTGTTTACATGATTCTGACAATAATATAGTTTATTATTTCTGGGACAATATACTGTATTATCGCCCAGCAAAAATAGTTATCGTGACAGGCCTAACACTTCACAATTTTTAAGGTATTTCCTTACAGAGAACATTTGCACAATGTCTGAACAAAATTAGCATTTTGTCTCTAATTGTCAAAATCCCTTGTAAAGAACTAGGCCTACTTCCAGACGCTGTTGTAAATAGTTGTGCTACATATCAGAGTATCTCTCTATCCCTGTGTTGTTCATATTTAGTTTCAGACCACCTGAATCACTTTGGCCTTACTGTAGCTCTGGCCAGAGGGCATCACATGACTTGCTTTTCTTTTCAATATGCTTACTGTTCGCCCAGTTCTACCCGTTACCCCTTCACTCTTTTATTTCTGGTCCACAAAGGCCTTCAGGGGAAGAGCCCTTTGGCTAATTAGCGACTTGCCAGTGGAATTTGGCCACCACAAAGGGAGCTATTCATGTGGGCAGGCCGGTGAATGGGCAGAGCGGGCAGCGGCCGGGGCATTGCTGTGAAGAGCTAGCAAGACAAGGAGACATTTACTTAGAAGCTCGTCTTGTTTCATCCTGATGCACAAGCGCGTCCTTCTTCGCCCGCGTCGTCTCGGTGGCATGCTGCTCGGCCTTCCTCAAGCTTCTCATCGCCCCCCCACCCCCACAATCCCTCAATTTCCCCACTACCTTGCCGCCTATCTTCTGCAGTGGCTCTTCTGTGGGAGGGCTGTCACAGACACTTGGCGCTGAGGGGCTAAATATCTGACCCTGTGGTGCCTCCGTTCACACTCCGGGCTGGGCTATTTTCATCTGGCCGGGGTCTTGTATTTATGTCTCTGGCTCGTATGACCACATATTCCTCAACATCGACTTTACATTGTTTCCCGTTCCACAAATGTGAGTCCTATATAAATAACTTACTAGGGAAATGCAAGGTGTAAACATAGCCAGACTGGGATCAGATCAGCCACATCTGGGGTAAATCAGGCTTAGATATAGGCCAGGCCTCTGACAGGTATACAGTAAACACATTGGAGATAAGTCACCCAACCAAAGACAAATGAATCCTAATTCAATGATGAGAGATTCACCTGTAATCTGTAAAAACAATCTGTAGCAGCGCATGCATGTAGTCCATTACGGTGCATAATGACAAAGGACGTTGAGTACGGCTGAATCTCATCATCATTAGCCCAGTTTGATGCCAGAACTATAAACTCAATCGTTGCCTTTTTTTTTTTTCTTTTCACAAAAGGTCAACAATTTGTCAAAGGTAGACTCTGGTATTCCACTTTAAATACCAGTTGTCGACACAGGGACCAGATGGGATCATTTACTATCTAGATATTGACCACATACCAATCACATTTTTAGTTGAAGGTGTAAACGGGCTCTGTGGAAAGGAAAACATCAAAGCTCGACCTGGCAACCGGTCACAGTGAAGGTCTGCTCGCTGTCAACCTGCATTATAGCGCAAGCTCCTGTGCTGACATAAAGCCAGTACCTGTAATGCTAACTGTAAGACGATGTTTGTGCTCTCATTACAGGCATGACTGTGACGCGGGCCTATAGATAGATGTTTGGCTATCGTGTTAGCCTGTGGGGTAAACAGACCAGGGCTCTAGAGGCCTTTTTCTCCTCCTTTGGAGAAGAGTTGGGGTGAGACGAGGGAGAGGGGAAGAGAGAGAGAGAGAGAGAGAGAGAGAGAGAGAGAGAGAGAGAGAGAAGACAGAGGGAAGACAGAGAGAGATGGAAAGTAATGGTTCAAAGAGCAAGTGAGTGAAAGTGGTTGATTGAAGGGGAAGCGGGTGAGTAGTCAGAGAGTAGGATAATGTGAGCACGCTGGAGACTAAAACGCTAGCTACCTGCTGGCTATACCATAAGTTGCACCTAAGCTTAAAACACATTCACATTTAAATAATGTTAATAATAAAATAAAAAGGTAATTTTAAGGAAAGACAGAAAGGATAACTATAGCTAGAGATGCAATTAGGAATGCGAGCGTAGAGAGAGTGTATGCTCTAAAGGACTGAGAAATAGAGATGAGAGTTGAGAATGAGATGAGAATTATGAAAAAAGGCCTGCATGCTGCATAATGTCCTTGAGAGGGGAAAGGATACAGGGAAGAGCAGCTGAGAGAGAGAGAGAGAGAGAGAGAGAGAGAGAGAGAGAGAGAGATATCGATATCGATCTTTGGCCTTCATTTTTTTTTTTTAATACTTTATCCCTCCCTTCTTATCGTTCTCCTTATACAGTTTTTTCAAAGCGCCCAGCCACCTCTGAATCATCTTCTGTTTATTTCTGCAGGGTGTAGACAAGGGGGACCACACAACACAAGGTCTGAGGAAATAATTAAACACGCATACCACAACGGGTATGTAATAGTCTGCCTCTGTAGTACCTAGAGGGTACGGTATGTGAGGGAATGCCTACGTTATATTCAGTATAACGTAGGCAGGTATGTGAATGCCTACGTTATATTCAGCGACTTAGCTGATCATGGGGGAACTTCAATGTCATTTAGTAGATGCTTTCCTCTACTAAATGAGTATAAAGGAACTTGTTCAAGGATGCTTATAAGGGTGGCCGAACTAGGAGTCAATCACCATAGCAACTTGAGTATCCCTCCTCCTCTCCATCTCTGTTCATACTATGGGGGTACATCTGCGTTTTCTTTAAAAACTAATTTTAGCATTGAAAACAAAATAATGAAATTTGAGATTTGCTCAAATCACGGTTTTCTGACTGTAATTTCATCAGTAGGAGATGCAAACGCTCAGTATACTAATGACTACAAAAAGAAACCCTACCTCTCTGTCCTGGTTATGTTCTTAGAATATTACTTGGTTGGTACTTGTAGGGAGTATTTCCTGTTGTATTAGCATTGTACCATAGTTAACCCCGATGACATGCTGCTGCCATCCTAACATGGCATGGATGTTGGTTGCTTATGGCAACTGGGGTATGGTCTCTTCTACTGTTGACAAATGTACTGTTTGTATGCTGTAAATGTACAGTACTGTACATTGGTGATGCGCCAATCTGTTTTTTGTGTCCGATGCCGATTTTATACTTGTATATAATATTGATGAATTTAAAATAACAAGACCATGCATGAAATTAAGAATAAGACAAATGAATGTTGAATTGACATGCATTTAATTGACAAAGATCGGTTTTCCATCGGCCATTAGAACAGAAAATCGGACAGTGCCCAATGTGTTTCCCCCTCCGGCATGTACAGCAATATTCAATAATTCTTCTCCTCCGTTCTTTGTCTTCTGTCTCCTCCTCCTTCAGTCCGTGTTTTTCTCCATTCACTCTGATAATATTCAGCCCGGCGCGGTTGATCGTTGCATTTCCATTTCAACCGGGCTTCCCGTCTTTATTTGATGACGCGCTTATCTTGAGTCAATCACATTTAAAAGCAGTGCCCTCTTTAGGCTCCTTTATTAGTGCACAGTCCAACAGTGGCAGCAATTTGTCAACATGGATTTTCATACGTTTTGCCTACACTCCATTCATTGCGAGTAGTCTACCCGATAGAGCTTCAAATAAGAGAAACACTGAAAATAGCCTTGGCTTAAAATTGTCGCACCAACTTTCTCTGTCAGCCCGCTAGGATTGCATTAATGAAATGATGGTGGAGCTATAATGTCACAGCGGCTCACTTGGAGGTGGGCCGGCTCACTTTGGCTCCACTCCAAAGCAGGCCCACCACGGGTAAACTGGTAATGGAAACGCAAATGTGCCAGTGGAAAAACCCCAATACTCTAATTCCCAGGATTGCTCGCAATGGCGTACTTAGCACATGTAGAGAGTTGTGCCCCTGAGAAGAGGATTTCTGCATCAAATATTTAGAATAACCATGGTGTTGAAATAAATAAATAGTAGGGGTGCACCGATAGATCGGAAGCAGGTCGGAATCGGCTGATTTCCACTCATAATACGAGATCGGTGGTAATCCGATATTTCTTTGTAATGGTCGATATGGAAAACCGATCTTTGTTGTCACTTAGCTGTCGTGGGCGGGATAGAAAGACATTACTTTCTTTAAATTAATGTAATGTAAGGAGACCGTTTAACCGATCGAAAATCTTTTGGACAAACCTTCACGTTTTTGACTGTCCTCGGAATTCCAAGATGGCGGCACTCTTTCGTTGGCAAACTCAAGCAAATATAAGCTTAAAACCGGGATGTTTTTCATCAAAATCATTTTATTATGCATACAAATATAATTGTAAAAGAAATACACCGCTTACACTTACTAGATCCTTCAATACACATAATTCAGCGCATTCTCCCGAGTTCGGTGATCCATAAGTCAGTCAGCTCAGATCTGTGAAGTCCCGTGACAGAAGCATCCCACAGGTTGCAGGTTTTAGTCAAACCAGGTATTAGCGGACAGAATGTAAGAGCCACAGGTAGGGATTTTCCTAGCGACTAATTTCACCGTCGGTTAAACAAAATCTTTCATTTAGACTAGTCGATTAGTCTAAAAATACCGAAACACTCAGAAAACCGCCCAAATTGATCACAATCAGCCTTAACATTGTCAGTGTGTGTACATGTTGCAGTTCTCCCTACTTGCTGTTTTATCTCAGTGGGTGGAGATCACGTTTTAGCTTTCACTTTCTAATAATCCGGCCGCTTCATCTGCGGAAGATGAACAGCCAGTAGTAGCCTACTGTGGCGAGTGTCATGGTTCAGGACCCCTCCTAAAATATCTATTGTGTAGGCAGACTGCTATCCCTTTTATATATAGTGTGTTACTGTATATCAAATATTACTTAGAACACATGCGAACAGCAAGCAACACACAAATAAAATCTGTGGAGAAAAAAAACACAGATAATTGAATGTTTTATCTCCTTGCCTATTTTCCCCATCTTTGTTCTTCTCTTCTCTTAGCCACTGCTATCTCTTATATTCGGCACAGCTGGAGAGAATGGGAAGTGCATGATTGCAGTGTAATCCTGCCCTAAGTCCCTGCAAGCATTAGGGAGGCAATGCAGGCAGATGATGCAGAGCAGAGCAGGAGGGACCGAGTAAGCCCAGAGTTGTGAGGACAGATGTTTGGATGGGAGGGCTTTAATGGCGCGCCAGCTCTAGACACATAACTGCAGTCAGCTGAGTGAGCTGACTGAGTGTGTGTTGGCTTTGTGTATGTGTGTGCCGTGCATCCAAGTTTAGACGTGCAGCTACGTGCGCTTTACATCGCAATCTAGTAGAAAACAAGAGCAATGGATGCCTGTGCACGGCAGCGTGTGACACAGTGTTGTCGTCGCTGTCAGAGAATATGGTCGGGGGGTCTAGGGGAATCACAAGGACCAGAAATCTGCTCCCTTGTTAATGGCACAAAGGGCCAAACTGCTGTCAGCATCATTCCCGAGACTTTTTTTTTCCTGCACTGCTAGGTTTGTGGAAGGTCCGATAAGTTTACATTTTTGTATTTTATTTTATATTTTTTCTCTCTGCACAGGAGGAGCGCTGTCGTCACTGGGAAAAGTAAACGTCTGGAGGTAGTGGGATGGGGGATGTTTTAGAAGGTGTGTCTTGCCCCAGGGACTGGGAAGGATGGTGTTGCAGACATTAGGCTTACTCTTTTGAGTTAAGGGGTTGCGCTCGCTCGCGCGCGCGCGTGTGTGTTAATATGCGTGCATGGCTTTCTGCAGCCATGTGCTGCTTTATGTGTCTGTGTGATAGCCTGTGTGTGTGTTGGAAGGGGTGCTACATACCACTGCAGTATGCAGTACACATGTATACATGCGCACACATGTGCAGTCCACGCTGTTAGTGTGTGCGCACACACACACACACACACACACACACACACATTAGCACATCAGTACACATGCACATATACATGTCACACACACACACACACACACACACACACACACACGTGCTAATGTAGTTGTGAGACTTGGAAAACCAGCAGTATGTGTCTGTAGCCAGTCTCCAGTAAAACAATGCGCCTCTCGCTGAAATCATTGCACACAGCACACAGTAGAGCGGTAATGCACTCACACAACAATGTACTGTAATCCTTCCTTATTGGTTTCTTTGTGACATTTAGTGTATCATTAACATATGGTCTATATAATAATTGTTCTTTAAGAAGAGATACTCTATGTTGGTCTCTGCTTAGTTACTAAGGTTGACTAACGATGACACATGCATGTAAGGCTAACTGTTTCTTATATAACAGATATCTATTATATAATATCTATATGTTCAGACAGGTCACATAAAACCCTGCTGTACACTTAAACGAGGAACCAGACAATAGAGCTGTACCTTTTCACAAGTCGGCTGGTGTCATAAGGACATCTTTGTAGTGGTTGTCACTCTTAATGGGGTGCAGGTTTCTCTTCTAACCAAAACAAAGCAGTTGAATTAAATGATGCAGCATTCCTACAGCTGATGTACCAGTATTTCCCAATATGGATCTGCGGCTTTTGCATTGACTTTGTACGCTTTCTGCAGTTCTGTGGTTAATACTCGGGTGTTGCGTCCTATCCACGGGAAATACGTCTTTATCATTGGGCTTATTTTTAAGAATTGGCCACTGCCATGCCCCACTTCGTATATTTATTCACTTAATAAAAAACTTAATTCACTTCACAGTACTCAACTACCGTACTTTTAAATGACTATAGCACTCGCACCACAGCAAGCTGTAATTTCGTTTTACATAACACAATGACACAATGTTGAATAAACTGCAGTTAATACATGTGTTAGTATGGCTAACCCATGATTTTATTACATAACACAACATCAAACCTTGTGGTTGACGCCAGTATTGCAACAATACTATTTTGGTGCAAGTCTTTCTACTTCTCCCTTTGGTGGATGCGGTGTGTGTGTCCTGCTCCAGACAGACACACAGCCAGGGATGGTTACTGTACGGTCCGCATCCCCCCCTCTGTTGTAGGTATTCCTGCAGTAAGCCCGTCATAGGCAAGCTCCAGCTTATATCGCTGATCTTTTGAAGCCGTATGCTCCTGTAAGGTCATTAAGGTCTGCAGACCAGCTCCTTGTTGTCCCTAAAGCATGGCTCAAATGTAAGGGATCTCGAGCCTTCTCAGTCGCACTCAATTATTTTTTAACAAGCTCTTGCAGATTTAATATCAATTAAAGACTGTAAACTATAATCTGGTGTATCTACACTGCCCTGGCTTTGCAATAAGGAACACAAAGTGGTGCAGGCTGCACAACACCATGTGTTACCAATGTGGATGACACAGATTCTGAGGGAGCACCCTATGGCATTGACTGGATTTCTATATAATCAATAATGTAGTTATCTGATTAATGGGAAAAAATAATCGATATATTAATGATTAATCGACCAAAAAAAATTATCGTTTTGGTACAGCACTATCTGCATGTCAGATTAGCCCCAAGCCTTCCTGTTTTTAAATCACAATTTAAAACTCACTTTTACTCCTTGGATTATAAAACTGTTTGAGAGTTGTACATTGCTGTATTGTGGTCATACTCATTTTATTGATTGTTTTATTAACCTAGTGTGTAAATGTTTACTCATGTTAATGTTCAGCACTTGGTCAACCTGATTGTTTTAAATGTGCTTTATAAATAAATTGGATTGGATGTGTTTGCATTCAAACAGGGCTGAATCTATTACTGTAGTGACACAAATGGTGTGTGTGTGTGTGTGTGTTTGGTTTGGCTCTGATAAATAGTCAACAGCAATAGCAACCTGCATGTCGATGCACACTTTCACAGGCCCTCACTGTCACTGTCTGCCTGCACACACACACACACACACACACACACACACACACACACACACACAGCCTCGGGCTGGGAGAGTGACAGGTAATGGCCAATGCTTGGCAGTATTATCTGTGCCAGCTCTTTCTGCTGCGGCCCAGAGACTGCCAGGATCACATACGCTGTGATGACACACAGACACACTCTCGCTTGGTCGAATACAGAGACTCTGAATGCTGAATCACAGAGCGGGGACGTGGGCCCGGGCATATACTGTATGTGTGTACGGTGCGCACGGCTCGACTCAAGTGTATAAAAAATGGAGAGAGGAATGAGATTCTCAGGGGCACATGAAGATCTTTCCGACACTGTGGCTGTATTTTTAATTAAACAAGCCATGTTTAATTGGCACGGTGATCTAAAGCATTCAGCCATCCGTAGCTCTCTTTTTAAAGCCCAGATGGCTGACAATCCCCGTTCTTCCACCTGTGAACGTGTTGCATTCATAGGCAGCACGTTGTACATGCCACGCCGTAAAGGTGAACCGCTGACCTCGATAGTGGTTTTTTCATGGGCTGCCTGCCTGCCTGCCTGCCTGCTTGACTGCCTGCCGGCCGGCCGGCCAGGCGGGCTTTCGCGCGAGCAGCGCTTGTGACATTCGGTCCAGGATAGCCCACGTGGTCACAGCTCTGTCGAAGGCCTCTGTCGTGCTGGACATGTTCTCATACGGAGCAGCAAGCGTTGTGCTTTCGTGTGTCTGAGAAACATTAACAGTGATCAATATTGCGCACACAAACACGCCTCTGCCCTGCCCCATTCAGAGAAAGGGTTAGAAAGAGACCTACTGTAATATTGGCACACACACGCGCACACACACACACACACACACATGCACACACAAAACAACCCCTTTCCCCACACACACACACAGCTCTATTGGCTTGAGGACAAGGTCTGAGGACAAGGTCCCGCAAGATGTTTCAGCTGACAGGAGCTGCTGATACAGTATGCCAGTTTCTATGGCCTCTGTCCACCAAATGCGCCTTTAGTGCAGAGAGCCCCCACAACCTCTGTTTCAGAGCGCTTCTCTCAAGTGCTTGTTGTTGCTAGGTTACAAAAACCATCTTCTAGCACTTCCGCATACTGTGTCGTGAATGTCAACAGCAGTATCTTATGTGATTAGGTGAAAACGATAAGGTTAGCTAAAACGATGGAAATAAATAGTGTCTTGGCATTGACAGGATCAGTTTCTCCGACTGTGTTGATATTGTATGCCCCGTCCCCAGTGTGACATTGACAAGCCCAGCACTATTCTCAAAAGTTGGTTTGTTTTCAATTGAAAGCCTTTGGTTTGTAGTGTTCACGTGTAGACAGGAAGACAGCGTTTGGCTTGTAACGCCAGCTTGTGCCCCTGCCCCATTATCTCCTTTGTTTACATGAGGCGTTTTTCTTGACAGAGCTTGAGCGCAGTAGCATTTTCTTGTGGATGGAGATGTTTTTTTTTTAACTGTGCTTAGCCCTGTTTTAAAATGTATCCATGTACGTGTGTACAAAGCATTAGTCAGGTGGCCAATATGCGACACTTCTGGTGTAGTAAGATTTGTTTGCTGAACAAATGTTTCTGTTAAGCAGGGTCTTATACCCTTAAATTGACTTGGTGTGCTTCAACGACATCATAGTATGTTTGGAGGACAAGTTGAAGGGGTTACGGCAATTAGGTCATTTAATTCATATTGTTATGTAATCTTCACTGCTGGCCACCTAGAAAGGAGCATGACATAATGTTACTTCCTCTGAAAATTGTGTTAAAGGGGAATAGAACACTGTAATTAAATTAGTAATTATTCTCATTGTCAACGCTTTTATAATTTCAGAAATGTATTAGTTTCTTAGTAACAGTACCAGTTTAATAGCTTTTTACATTAATTTTGGATGTAGAAAAGATACATTAGTATTTAGTTGTTGCTGAACTTGTGCACACGTGCACACATGCACACACACACACACACACACACACACACACACACACACCCATGCACACACACTCACTATATCTAAACCCAGTCATTCAAACACATCGACAAAAAGTGTGTTGAGAGGACAGAAAATGGTGTGATTGCCACACCCTTCTCTGTGCCTATTTCACATTCCTAACACATGCCTGTGAAGGGTTGTGCAGTAGTGGTCACTGGCGCTCGCTCACACACACACACACACACACCATCGACATATATTGTTTTAGAGCATAACGAATGCCCGCATACCCACGCAAACACACACTGGCGTGCGTGAAACAGTTGCTTAATTAAGCAATACACAGTTTGCACTGTACCTCCCACACACAGACACTGCCTTCTGGGCTAACAATCTAGCCGTCATGTGCAGTCCTGTCCACAGCTCATTGATCACGGCCTCACCAGTAGCTATTAGCTACTTGTTCATAAGGAATGGTTTCCTGGTAAACAGTGTAGCTTTGGGAGGGGGATAGAGTTTACTTTACTGTATGTGGCCGGCGAGCGAGGAGGAAACAGTCCACACCTCTGGTGTGAGCAATTTTTTGTTTTTACTGTCAGGCGTTAGCTTAAGGGGAATGTATTAGGAGGCAGAGAACACACACTGCCATCCCCATGTCTGACAGAAGCACTTTACTTTCCAGCTGCTGCTGGTGTGTTTGTTTGTACATGTCACAAATGAGTCCCTATTTGTGACTCAGACTCTGACTCCTTCATTTCCCTTGTGGCATTTTGATCTGTATTTGTGGATGTCAAACTGTCCCTCCGAGTTGCTTATTTTGGGGCTATTCGCCTTCTATTCCCAGCTGTGGTTGGCATTATTGGGTTATGTTATGGTGGTGTGCTTTCCGACTCACTCCTAACACTGCTGTTATGTGAAGAGATGGATGAAGACTGTTTTATTAGTGCCATACGTTTGTTTTGCTTCATTCATGCTGTCTTGATGCAATAAGTAGCTCAACATGTCTCAACATGCCTCAAATTGGCATGATAATATTGAATTATTTATTTGCCCTCAGACACCAAACTGGTTACACTACTGTAGGTACATTTATACAACTGTGTTAACAGTAAACCCATGGCTGTGGATGGTTTTCCAACAACACAAAATACAATTGCACCAATGTTTTGACTATTTAGGTAAAGTGAGACACCTGGTCATTATAATCATTAGTGATAGCTGATTAGCTAAAACTATACTGTCTACAGCATTTTCAAATAAACAGAAGATAATTAACAAAGATTACATAAAAATTGTGTTCTTAAATAGAATCAATAGGCATATACAATAAATAGTCACATTCATATTAAAGATATACACTGATAGTAACATATTTATAATTTTCCACTATTTTCTTACACCTTTAGCTCACCAGATATAGTACTGTATATGAGGACAGACAGAACATCCATCCATCCATCCATCCATCCATCCATCTTCATCCTCTTATCCAGAGTCGGGTAGCGGGGGCAGCAGCTCCAGCAGGGGACCCCAAACCTCCCTTTCCCGAGCCACATTGG
>JAODTR010054489.1:6819-17661 GCA_025399935.1 Amblyopsis rosae
TGGGCACTACAGTGTGCATACTACAAATGAATGGAGCACTACAGTGTGCATGCTACAAATGAATGGACACTACAGTGCGCATACTACAAATGAATGGGCACTACAGTGTGCTACAGTGTCTGGACTCCAGGAGCATGTGTCCTGGCACAAGCCCTGGTCCCTCTGACCTGAGAAGAGGGAACACGAAGCACCTCCCCAGCCTGGAGGAGGTGCAGGCTGTGGGTGTGAGGGAGGGGCCGTCCGTCCTTCAGCCAGGAGAGGGAAGGCCCGGGGATCCCCCAGGCCTGGCAGTGCAGCTCCAGCACCTTGTTGAGCACCACCGACACCTCCACCGGCGGCCCAGAGCCGTTGATCCGTGGGGGATCTTACATGGGAAGATGCAAGGTAAAGAGTGTTATTCTCCTGCCAGATGAACGTGTAGCAAACACTGTGTAGGATGTGATCTGTTCACTTACAGGAGCATTCTGTCCAATTAAATAATGTAACTCGTAACATTTAGCTAAGAGGCTTGGCTACTCATACACCAACCAATCAGTATTCCCTGTGTGTGTACTATTTAGTTGATGTGGCAGGATTATTCTGTCCAATTAAAGGCAGGGTTAGTCACTCTCGAGAACGCATGCTAACATTGAGCTCAAATCAAAACAGACTCCCTCCACAGCGCTGCCTCACACATTGAAACATATTATGAAGCCTAGGGCTTTGTTGTTATGAGCGGTGTGAGCCACTTTGTTTGTGTTCCTATGTACAGAGCCAGGGCTGTGTAGAAGTATCAGATTATTTATTCATTTATTCATTAAAAACTGCATGAAATATGTTTTGAGATATACATACATACATACAGTATATAATAATAATAATAATAATAATAATAATAATAGTAATAATAATATATATAAATAAAGACACCTTCTCCCAGAAGTAACATCCACTACAAAATCATTAGTGAAATCATTAGTCACTGTGCTGCATGTATTTTGCATAGCAATTACTGTGAACTTCATTACCCAGCCTGCACTCTGACCAGAAACACATCTTCCAAATCTTGTGTTCATATGAGGCAGTCCAGACTGTACAAACCAACAACATGGCCGCTCACCCAGCACATTGAGGTTGTAGTGGCGGCTAGCCTGTCCGGCGGTGTTGCTAGCGACGCAGGTGTAGCGCCCCGTGTCGTTGAGCCGGGCCTGGGCCACCTGCACGGTGGTGTTGAGGTGAAGGAGTTGGAGGTGGGCGCCAGGGGCTAGAGGCACCCCCTCTCTCAGCCAGGACATAGTGGGGGAGGGGGTCCCGGCAGCAAAACACACCAGAGAGGCCAGCTTTCCCCTGACGACAGTCACATCCTCTATGCTGTCTGCACCCTCTAGGCTAGGAGGTACTGCGAACAATACGTTTGTCAATCTGTGTTCTAGATGATTCTATCAATATGTGGATAGCTCCAGGTGAGCAACGCAAGCTTCCTCACCATACACCTGCAGGTGGTAATGTCTGCTGTCCACACCTGCCCTGTTGGATGCCACACAGGTGTATGTGCCACCATCAGACACCTGGGTGCGAGTGATCCTAACAGAAACACAGTCTAGTCAGGACCAGTCAGGTCTAAATATACATAATTCTTTTTTCATTGCCGTTAGTTGTATTTGGAGGTATGGCTCTGTTCTGGGAGCTCCCTGCCCTCCCATGTGCATACATGAGAGCAGCAGAAGACCCCCCCCTTCCCAACCAGGGTACACAACATTGCAAGCATCACATGGCAACAGACATGAGGAAGCGTCAGGAAAGGGCATGCTTAGGCAGCTTGAAATGGGCGCCCTGGACGATTTGGTCAATCGAGATCAACTGGTGAATAATCTTGTCTAAGCTTGACTTTGTGGCCTGCCTGAACTAACGCTTCTGCTCAATCTACACACAACCGTATTACTAGCATTCCCCTCCACATGAACTGCTTGTGTACTGTAGGGTTGTAGTGTAAGTTAGAAGACACTGCGTGACCCCCGTGACCTCTGTCCACTGACCTACCGGAGCACCTGTCCGGCAGAGAGGACGCGAATGTTGGAGGACACGGGCAGGGGCAGGCCGTTCCTTAGCCAGGTGAGTTGGGGTGGTGGAGTTCCTGTAGCCACACACTCTACGTTGATGGAGCTGTCCACAACTGTGCTCATGGCCTCTGGCCTGTTGCCCTCTATCACAGGAGGCACTGCCAGCGGAAAGGAGAACAACCGAACAATGTTCTGCTGTCATCGCTAGGGGAGCGCAATATGACAATCACCTATATAACGGCAATGCATTTAAAGATAGGCGCTTTTCACAGACAATCACAGACAAGTGCTTCACAGTTGCAATAATAGAAAAACCGTGGAGAAACCAATGCAATGGACAATAAGAAAAGGTCTAAAATAAACAATAAAATATGTCATAATAAATAATAAAAGCACGTACCGTAAATAAACAGACTATAAACAAACAGATTGCCTGTTTAAAAAAGTGAGTCTTTAGCTGCCTTCTAAAAGAGAACAGAATCACTCATCTCTACTCCTCCCCCCATAGAGCCCATAACCTTACGCAGTTTTCTACCCCTCCCCCTATGCGCAGGGTCTAAACAGTCTCAAAAGAGTGATCTGCCTCGTACGCTTGGCGTCCAGGGAACACTATAGCACAATGGAGGAGTGCAGCTTTCAACCCACCATACACGTTGAGGTTGAAGATCCTGTCCTCCTCCCCAGCAGGGTTGCTGGCCACACAGGTGTACTTCCCACTGTCAGATGTGTGAGCTGCTGCCACTGTGAGAGTGCTGTCGTCTGGGCTGATCCTACATGGAAACCATACAGGTGTGTGTGTGTGTGTGTGTCTCCAAGGTGATGGCACCATGGAGCCCTGCAACCTTTACCATATCACATATACCATCATATCACATGGGTTGAAATAACACAACCACAAGTGTGCTCAGCAGAAGTAGGATCCTTAATACAAATAAAACATTTAAAAGATTTTGTATTAATACAAATAATGGCAGAAATTGTATTTTGCATTACCGTTTTTCTGCAGGTCGTTTTTTGGTTTTAGGTAAAACGTTAGTTATTTAGAATATCATGCCAATGTTTTACTTTACTTAGGATAGTGCCACTGAGGAACCTATTGGCCAACATTGACATTACATTTAAGACCACTTGTTTTTGAACAAAGTGTGTAGTTAGTGATTGTACTGTAGTCCCATCTAAGCCTACCTGAGAGCCTTGTGTCCTGTTGGACTGATGACCTTGCCACCCTTCAGCCACTGGACAGAGGGGGGTGGGGTGCCCTGCGCACGACACACCATCTGGACGCTATCATTAAACAGAACTCCCACCTCGCTAGGCAGCCCTGAGCCAGAGATACTGGGAGGGACTGGGAGAGAAATATGCTAAGTGGGTACACTTCAGAGTACAAAGAGTTAAGAGTTTACTGGGGCATGGGATGGTATACTATTTTAAACCATTTGGTAGGTATCTTATCTTCTGTTTATTTATGTATGTACAGTATGTATACAGTACACTGTATGTATTGTATAAACACCATATGTACTATTTACACTACACATCTATAATATAGTATAGTACTGTATTATTGCCTGTACTGAAACAGGGCGTACCTTGTATGGTGAGGTGGTACATCTTCCTGGCCTTGCCCTCCACATTAGATGCCAGGCAGGTGTATGTGCCACTGTCAGAGAGCTGTGAGCGGGCCACCTGCAGCTTATTGCCCCCGGAAAGGATGTGCATCTCCAGGGACTCAGAATTCTCTAGAAGGTGGGAATGGGAAAACAAGTATGGAAATACCTGACATTGAGTAAACCCTGCATGTTCATTGCATACGGAATATAAATGCACACTTGTATTTAGGCTCTCAGGGGGCTAGCATTCAGACAGCATCAACCCAAATGCATTGATGTGTATTCACTCTCTTACAGTGCCATGTTAAAGGCAGACGGACTACCTAGATGCATACCTATGGAGCGCCCATCCTTCAGCCAGGTCAGAGCGGGAGCAGGAATGCCAGTGGCATCACAGTAGAACATGACTGGGTTATAGACCGTTTCAACCACAGCCTCCTCTACTGGGCCATCTATACTGGGAGGCACTGAGGAAGGAAGAGAAAGGAACTGTGCTTAGGAAAGAAGGATGGGATCCCAGACACAAGATGTGCTGTGGTTCCTAGAGTGTTCCATACCATAGATATTGAGGTGGAAGCTCTTATCCACCTGGCCAGCAACGTTGGTGACTTTACACACATATTGGCCCGTATCAGACACCTGTATCACACACACACGACTGTCAAAGGCACAAACAACAACATCTATGGAGTGGCAAAATCGATAGAAGCTGAAGAACACTAACGATTTGGATTAGAGATGTACAACTAAATATATGAAACCGCCACACATAACAAACCACTACTGAGATTTTCTGATGTTTGCTGTGGAATAACATTTTCAACAAGAGAAATGTTGCAAAGCAACGTTCCGACCAAATAATAAATATCTACCGAAACATTGTGTGCAAGCAGTGATTCTTCGATCCTCGCTCTCTCAAACACACACACGCACACGCGCATAATACACATGCACTAGTGGCGGTGCAGATCCTCTGCTTCAGGTGTGTTTATTATGTTTTCTTATGCATTTTAGTATCTATTTATTTACTTCTGTAATATCTTGCATATTGTTGTGTTTTACTGTATCTGACTTGTAGAACCCAAAACTAATGTCCTCAAGAGGGCAATAAAGTATATATCTATCTATATATATCTATCTCTCATGCCCTGGATGTCCATATATTCTGCATTAGCCATACTGTAATATTGTTAATTAAGTAGCATATACGCAGAATGTTGTTCAATCGTGTATTATGCATGTATGAATGTAGCAATGCTGACAGATAGACAAAATAATTAAATAGGCATTTAGCAAAGTATTTAGCATTTAGCAAGGCCGTAGCCTTCTGGCATAAGGACTTTGGTGGCTCTGCTCTGCAATATCGTCTGCACCAGTGTAGGTTATGTCCCATTGCAACCTGCATTAAACTATAAATCGGTTGGATGGTTCTAGATGTTATTGGGGACATGAGGACCCTTCTCAGCCAGAGATTACACGCCATTGCATTAAAGGTATAGCAAGTGATTGTAAGTTAATACACTTTTTGTCAAATTCACCAATGTGTCCTCAGAGTCTGCTATCTTACTGTTCCACGTGTGTGCTGAAGAAATAACATGGTGCTTCTACACTTCTAAAGAAGGAACATAAACAATGTGGTGCAGACCGCACCACACAACAATATCCCAGCCTTGGCAATGTGTTTTTGATGTGTGGGGTGGAGCCTCCGATGGAGCAGCCTATGGCAGTGAAGGCATCGCTAAGTTAGCGAGCGTATCTTCCTCCACCATTAAGAGCATGGAGCACAGGCATGGTCCTCCACAGCAGCAGAGGGCGCCCCTCACCTCTGACACATTGATGTGCAACAGCTGTCCCTGTGCTAGCAGCAGCAGGCTGGCTGTCTCAGACACCGTGCGGCCGTTCTTGTACCATGTGACGGTGGGGGGGGGCACAGCCTTGGCTTCACACTGCAGGGTGACCGGGCTGCCCACACGCACACTCACCGCCACGGGGGAGTCTCCGCCACTGTCCCGGATGCTGGGGGGCTCTGGTGGGCAGGCCGGGGCAGAGGAACACAGTAACACAGTGAGGATATGGAGGGGGTGGTGTTCCCACCAAACTACACTAAACACACACAGCACTGCATGTGTGTGTGTGTAATGTAGACACAGTGCATGTATACAGTAGCTTTGTGTGTGTGTGTGTGTGTGTGTGTGTGTGTGTGTGTGTATTGTAGACACAATACATGTATAGCACTGTGTGTGTGTGTGTTGTAGACACTGTGCATGTATAGCACTGCATGTGTGTGTGTGTGTGTGTGTAGACGCAGTGCATGCATCGCACTGTGTGTGTGTGTATTGTAGACAGTGCATGCACTGACCAAACACAGTGAGGTGGGTTAGCTTGCGAGCCTCCCCAGCATGGTTGGCAGCAACACAGCTGTACGTCCCTCCATCAGACACCTTGGCCCTTAGGATCTGGAGAGTCCTGCCGCCTTCAGACACAAGCACACCCCAGCACATTCAGGACACGGCTGACACTCACATCCCATAACATGACATAGGCAAACCAAGCAGTGATGATGATGTCGTCTACAGGGTACCTGGCATTATGAGAGCGTTGGCGTTGGCCTGCACAGGGCCTCTGTCGTTCAGCCAGCTCAGGGTGGGAGGAGGGAGGCCTCTAGCCTCACAGGTCAGAGACACAAAGTTGTTCACCACCACTGTGACGTTCTCAGCGCTCAGGCCTACAATGGTGGGCGGCACTGGAGGGTCAAGGAGACAATATGAGCGCTGTGCTTATTCCTGACACTTAGAATGCAGGCGGTGTGCATCTGATGAATCACATGGCAACCTGCATCGAGTGACAGTCATGTCTGGAGGGCACAGTGACATACCGTGAACATTGAGGTTGAACAACTTCTCTGCCCTGCCCGCCACGTTTCCAGCCACGCACACGTACCGCCCGGTGTCTGACACATGAGCATCCGACACCTGAGAGACACATTGACACGCTATTAGCAAACAAGCGCACAAACACGCTCCTGGTAATAATCTACTCATCCCGTTTCTCTGTTAAATACTCGGAAATGTAATTTCCATAACAGTATATTACTTTATATTACTTTATATAACCTTATATAAAGTAAACATTTAAAAGAAAATCAAGTAAAAAATGATTATACCAATGTTGTTTATTCTAAATTAATTGAAATAAATGTTTCTCAACCAGGTTTAACTTGAATGGAACAATACTCCAAATTTGCTGAGATCAGAAATCAACATATAATGTAGTCAGTTAGCCTGCTCTAACAGGTGCAACACAAATGGCATGTGGAAACAGGGATGTCAGTCAACTGGGGCCTGTGCTATCCAGTGTGTCCAGTGCCATCTATGTTATGAGATACGTGAATAATCTGTTGTTAGGGCCAAAGAGCCATGGTAAATGAAATATGGAGCGCTGCAGAATAGTGTTCATGTGCTAAGCTTCTAGCCTTGTAAGACCGTATCAGCATGTAGCCCCTCCATACAAAAAGCGCTTGTCGCCTTGTATTGGCACCACCTTAATGACGAGCATCCCCTCTGAAACTTCACTGTGCTCCAAAGCTAAAAAGAGATTATACATTGTACATTCACCATATACATTTTGTAATTATACAAAACAAAATACATAATTAATATTTGCAGACAGGAATATATGCTTTGCATTAATTACTCTACATTCGTTAAGTTTTGGTAGAATATATTGCCTTGCTGTGGTGTCATTTCCTACGCCTGGTACGAGCCGTAATACCGTATATTACAGTAACAGTAACATGATGCTTATCAATACTAATACTTTACACCAATCACACAATGTGCTAATTCACCTCAACCTTCCCGTCCCTATAAAAAGGCTTGTATGCTCCAGCAGTGTACTTAATACAACGCATGGGTGTATAATTCCTCATGCCCACCTGCAGGGTGCGACCATTAGACAGGATTCTGTAGGGCCCTTCAGAGCTGACTGATAGGCTGTTCTTCAGCCACGTGATCTTGGGGGTGGGGTTTCCTACCACATGACATTCCAGTTGGGTGGTGGTATTGGCCAGGACTGTGACCTCATCAGGCACATCTGCTCCCCGGATGGAAGGGGGCACTGGGGAGAGGATTGAAGCAACAGAGAGACAGACTGGTCACATATAGACCAACAACAACATGATAGAGAATTACTTGGTTAATTGGCACCCCATGTGGTCACAAGCTGCAACTGCATTTCACTTGTTTGAAAGCAGTCACATATCTTTCTAACTCCGTAACCGTAGTAAATGTTTAAAATCCAAAAGGGTCTCTGGTCTGGAGCCTGGATAGACTCCCATTCTAACAGCAAGGCATCGACAGTCATGGAGCTTCCTCTACTCACACAGCACTCTGACATGGTACCGAATAGAGTCCTCTCCAGCCTCATTGACCGCTACACACGTGTATGTCCCAGCATCCTCTGCCTGGGCCCTGGGGATCTGCAGCACCCGCCCCCCTGAGACAAGACACACAGTCACCTGGGTGTCGAGACCTCTCGCTCGTCCCCTCTGCCTCTAACTGCTACCTCTCTCACCTGGATAGATGAGCACCTCCTCATTGGAGGCCAGCGCCGCACTGTCTCTGTACCAGGTGAGCGTTGGCGGCGGGACGGCGTTTGTCTCACAATACAGTGAGACGGGGTTGTTAAGGATCACGTCCTTAGCTTCCCCACCGCCGCCGTGGGTAGAGGGCATCTGACCCACCCCGCCAGGTCTGTTGAAGCTAGGTGGAACTGCGGAGGAAGACATTTTAGCGTCACAGTTGCAGTTAAATTCGATGGCATGTTATTAGCGCCGATATTAACACACTCTCATTGGTCAGCCCAGTTCACCTTGTATATTTACATCAAAGTCCTTCTCGTCTTCCCCGGCGACGTTTGTGGCGACGCAGGTGTAGCGCCCGGTGTCTGACACCTGGGCCTGCTTGATGTGGACAACGCCACCGTTGGTGCTGATGGACACATGGCCGTCTGCCTGCAGGACCTGTGGAGACATGACACATACTGTATGAGTTATGCTTCTATGCCTAGCTGGTCCATAGCAACATAACAACTGCTTAAAAGCTCTATATACTGTACTGTATGATCATGTCTACTATTAGATCATATATATATATATATATATATTATAGTCACAATAAACAAATAAATAAACAGCAGCGTCTCCGACCAAAACAAATGCTTAGTGGACCACACACACATGCTCCTCTGGTCGGCCCGGCTATGTACAAAGAACAGTGAAGCTCTGATTACAGCACGCACAGGACTATGATGTCATTCACTGCAAGAACACGGCTCGGTTCATACGTAGGTTTTTGAGCAACGGTTCGGTTTATATCTGTTTTTTTCTTTACATTTTCTTGAGGGGTAAACATTTTAATTTTTTTCTGCCATTTATTAGTTCACTCTGTAGACTATAATTTATATTTATTTATTTCTTCTATACTTTTCTGCCACTAGATCGCACTAAGCGCACCAGCTTCTCAGCAAAACATATCCGTGTGCCACACATATGCGGCTATGCGCTATGCTTTTATAACACCACAGAAAATATTAAATATTATTATTGTTATTCCACTATATGAGTACATAGAAAACAGTAGTTGTTTGCTGCTATATTCATGTTTAAATTAGACACCTTTTTAAATCAATACTTTGGAACACTACAGCTTCAACACTTCAGCAAAATGACACCTAACCAATTACACAAATTGTAGTTTTTAAATAAAGTGTGAAATGACTTCACATAGTTAATTATTAGTAGTAGTATAGATGGGTAGGTATTAGGCAATACACTCTTTGCCACAATCCCTGCTAACCCAAAATCATAGTTACGGGGGTTAATTAATCTATGTATGTATGAGACTGCATGCTTTCCTAATACGTTGCTTGGTGTGGTTTTGACAACTATTGAAAGGCTCAGTGGTTCTAATCTAGTGTTAATTGTGAAATTAAATATTAGTTTTTCTACAGTAGCAAGAGCTAAACAGGCTGTTGGGGCGAGTGTGTGCAGTTCTGTCTTCTGAACAGTTGGTTCATCTAACTATTACTATTGCCTTAGAGTAAAGGGTGTTTAGTCACTAAACACAGTTTACTCTAAGGCAATAGTAATGTGTTCCAGTGTAACAGACTAGCATACAAGCTGTATAGCGATGCAGGTGCAGACCACAAAACACTACCTGTCCATCCTTGTACCACTGTAGGGCAGGTGTGGGGATGGCCTGGGCCTCACACTCCAGCATCAGGCTGTTGTTGACCTTGATCTTGACCTCCTTAGGAGCCAGGCCCGACCCTGGGATGTCATTCTTATTGATCTGAGGTGGCACTGCAGTGGGAAAACATCATGGAGGATTACAATCTACACAGACAAATGACATGACTGCATTTCAAGTTAAAACTATGTATATGCAAATGTAGACTTTAATTTAGATATATACAGTATAGTGTATAATAATATATATATATATAATTAATCAATCAATCTTTATTTATATAGCACTTTTCATAAAAATTTATGTAACACAAAGTGCTTCACACTACAACGTCATTAAAAACAATATAAAATGAGTAAAAGACAATACAATATATAAAAAAAAAGTAATACATGTTACACTCATCATCCCAACCCTCCAATCAAAAACAAACATAGGGAGTCCCATTCAAGTGGTATCACTCATTCCTAACAAACAAAGTGCAGCTTTTGATACAGTAGATCACTCAATTCGTTTAAACAGACTGCACAATCTGATTGGCCTGTCAGGTACTGTTCTTAATTGGTTCCGATCATATCTTACTGACAGAGAATATTTTTGAGTATTGATGAATCTTTATCTAGAATATATAAAATTAACTGTGGTGTTCCACAGGGCTCAATTTTAGGCCCTACCCTTTTTAATTTGTACATGCTGCCACTTGGGGATGTCATCAGGAGTCAGGCATCAATTTTCATAGTTATGCTGATGACATACAGCTCTACATTGCCGTGTCCCCCGATGACCTAGGACCAGTAGGACCTTTTTAACTGTTTTTTAAACATTAAGTCATGGATGGCAGAACATTTTCTACAGCTTAATCAGGACCAAACAGAAGTAATGGTCATTGGTTCTGAAACTCAGAGAGAGATACTCAAAGTGAAACTGCGAGAACTGGGATTAGAC
>JAODTR010054500.1:0-17661 GCA_025399935.1 Amblyopsis rosae
TCTCCGCCTTGGCATGCCTGTGTCAGCAGGAGTAGACACGCCCCCTAGCCACTACTAACCCTTCATCAGTGCAGGATACTCACAATTTATGCATGAACACGGTTGAAAAAGCATGAGCATTCCAGAAATGTTTAGCCACCGTTCTCTTTCTTATGGGGGCGCAGACACCGAATGTAATCCTACCAAATTACATTGAAACATATACAAAATACCTCAGTGTGAATGTCAACCAGGCCAAACGGGATTGCTTGATGTTATCCTCGATACATTCACAGAATGTCAGGCATTTGCAGAGATAGTTGTGGATAACACTTATCAGAACGCAAAGTTGCCACAACCGGATTGTCAGTCTAATCACTGACGCAACCCGACTCTGGATAAGCGGATGAAGTTGGATAATCACTGACGTTCACACAGTAGGACATACGCAAATGCAGGACTCGGCCCACGCCCCCACCCCTTTAAAAACCCACATTTGAATACTGTAAGAATTGTATTTATTTTAGGCATAGGTCTACAGCTACTGGAGGGGGTTGGGGAGGGGGGTTGGGCGTTGCGTGAATTTGGCACTGTCTGGCAGGACTTTGCTCTACTTCAGCGCTCCCAAAATCATTCTGTTTTCTCCTAAATTAACACATGGGAAACCTAGAAGACGTGGATATAAATCTATAAACGAAACTATAAATCCACGTCTTCTAGGTAGTCCTGCACACAGGCTTGACCTGTAGCCTGACTGGTGAAGTGTGTGTGTGTGTGTGTGTGTGTGTGTGTATGTGTGTGTGTGTGTGTGTGTGTGATAAGCGTACGTGCCCATGTTTGGGGTTAAGGTTGTGCATCTGTGTGCTTGTGTGTGTGTGTGTGTATGTGTGTGTGTGCGTGTGTGTGCACGCGTCTTTGTTTTTACATGCTGGGCTCACCTGACAGTTTCCTAGGCCTTCATTAAAAGACTGCATGTTTAAACCTGAAATCAAGACAGCGGAGGAAACACGATTTCAAGAGCGGCGTTTTTTTCCCATTTCATCTTCTCTCGTTTGATTCCAGCAGCGGTCTGCAGAGAAGCCAGCACGCCTGTGGCTTCTGGACGTGTGCAAACAAATCACCTAACCCACCTCAGTGAAACCTTCCTTCACGACGATATGAACATCTGCTTGTTCTCTTCCCGCAGAGCGCGTCTATATAGGCTATTTGCTTTCCCCCACAACTGCGCGTTGCGTTAGCCGGGCTGCAATAAGGATCAACTTTCCAAACAGTGGAATGCTGTTTCAACTTTTACACATTCCAACTGCTTATTATTCCAAAGTCTGATGGATGTTGTGTTGTGTTTTTTAATCAGTTGTCACTATATCATCATCAATCACTCAACTGAAAAATAGTTCCATGAAAGTGCACACATATTTAGAAAAACAAAAAATGTAGTGGTGCATTTTCAACACTGTAGGCTATGTTTGACAGAAAAAAGAATGTATAGAGCACAGAATTGTAGAGCGCATAATACATGTTATAGGTTTGATATGCACAGAGCTGCCGTGAAAGGTCGTGAAATGCTTGGCCATAGTGGTTTGAACCCTGATAACTCCTCACAAAGTGTCAAGGTGCCCTTGAGCAAGACACCTAACCCTGCTGCTCCCCAGCCATCACCATCGGTGTATGAATGTGTGTGAATGGGTGAATGTGAGGCAGTAGGCTACTTACTGTACAGCGCTTCAATTGAGTGTGTGTGTGTGTGTGTGTGTGTGTGTGTGTGTGTGTGTGTGTGTGTGTGCGTGTGTGTGTGTGTGTGTTTCATATAGGTCTACTAGATGTCTAATAGATTGTAAAATATATAGACTACAATAAACATGAAATGGATAAAGGAAAAATGTGACTTGCTGTAATAACAAGTGACGTGCAGAGTAAAGTTACATTTCTGTCAGACAGTCTGTGGGAATACATTGTTACTATTGTGGTTGGTTAACCATTTATTAATAAGTAATAAGTATTTACACAATGAACATGTGCATCACTGCATGTGAGAGTAACATTTATTAAAGCAATCAGCAAGCCATACTTGCATTTTGTAATAATAATAATAATAATAATAATACATTTTATTTTGGACGAATTTCTAAACACTCAAGGACATCGTGCATTGCAAATACATAGATATAAAATAGTTGGCTGAAATATACATACTATAGTAATAAACATTTGATCTGGGAAATATATACAAAATAAAATATAATATTGCTTGTATAAAAGCAATAAGAAATAATATATATTCATACATTAATACATTATTTTACCGTTAACTAATTATGGCGGTGAGGAGTATTATCCTCTTAAATCCTGTGCTAAATCAATTTGAAAAAAACTGCAATAGTATGTACGTTATAATAATAATAATAAAAACAAGAAGAGGAAGAAGAAGAATTATTATTATTATTATTATCATTGTTGTTAATATCTTTATTATTATTGTTGTTGTTATTAGCTTTCGTTTACCATTGTCTACTAAAATTGTCTACTAAAATCCTTATGAATACCTTAAAGACGTTTAAATAAAATATCTGTTTTACAATTAGAAAAGTAAAGACAGATTACAGGTGGCCTTTAAACTTCCAAACTGGTTTTTAAAAGATGTCTGCCGGCAGGAGCATGCTTCACAATGAATACCACTGTGTGCACAGGAAACAAATACCTTTAGAAGAATTCAAGAAATGATTCCTCGTAAAAGACTCTCAAACTCAAATATTTGTCAACTCAAGTCATATTTATATAGCTCTTGATCACATTACTGTCTCAAATGGCTACGGCAGGCCCACACTTTAGACACAAACAGCAATGCTTGTACCTCCCACCGGCCAATGAAAAACCTCCTGAAAGACACTTTGAGGCGAAAAAAAGACATTTAGGGTCATTTAGCAGACGATTTAATCCAAAGTGAATAAAGGTTTAGCATCTTGCTCAAGGGGTATATGCCAACTCTGGCACTGGGACCATGACCTCTCAGATGGGAACCAGAGTAGAACAACCTGATACTATCCTAAGCAGCTGTTATACAATGGATTCCTCTATGACTCCTTGAGCTGGTTTAAAGGTAAAGTCAACTATTGCAAGCTAAATATAAGCTAATAAACTTTTGTCAAATTCAACAAATATCTCCTCGCATTTCCCTAGCTTACCATTCTCTATGCGTATTGAAAACATGATAAGATACTTCTACACAGCCAACAACATTAAAAACACTGCGTGTATCAACATAGCCATATAGTCAGTGATGCTGTAGAAAACATTTGGATTTTTGAACTGGATCAAAACAAAAACACTCCTCCCTTTAATGCCATATGGGTCAGAGCTCCGAACCCCCCCCTCTCCCCTCCCTTCCCCGCCACACATTGGACAGGCATTGCCAAGGCTGGGATATTGTTGTGTGGTGCGGCCTGCACCACTTTGTGTTCTCATTTACAGACCCAGGGCTGTGTAGCAACACCAGATTAATTTATCAGCAAGCAAGCACACAGATCGGGCAGCTAGCGGGCCGCGAGGAGATAGTTGCAGAATTTGACTAAAATTGTATTAGCTGGATTCATTGACTATACCTATATGGTCTGACCTACTTTTGTTTGAGTCAGGATTCTGGCAGCATTATCCTGTTAGCCGGGCTCCGCCCGACTATTGCTCTCAGCTCAAATCCATTTTCGCTGAGAGATTACAGTCTGGAAAGCCTGTTTGTATTAGCGTCGGCACAGCCACCCTGCTGGCGGTCCAATCAGGGTGGGTTAGAGAGATGACGTTGAAGACAAGCGTGTTTGCAAAATGCTGGTAGAGCTAGATGAGGCGATCAAAACAGTTGTAGCAACGCATATCGGTTCAGCGCTGTCCAATAGATTCAAAATTAACCAGAGAGGAGGCAACGACTGTTAACATTTCCCAATGGAGCGTGGCCAGACACCGGGCTAGTATTCTATAGTTGCCCAATACTGTCACTGACAGGCTGGAGAGTGATTAAGCAGTGTCTGCAGGTCATACTTTTCTTTGTTGTAAAGCACTGGCCTGTAACATGATCGGGTCGTGTTTCAACTGCGGTGTATTTGTGGCGTATACGCGACATTACAGTAACACAGTTTGATTGGGACAATTAGTTGGACATGCCTTGTGGAGGCTTGCCCTAAGGACCAGGGGGACAGAAACCAGGCCAGCTCATTCATTTGCCCGTTAAAGAGGGCAGAGAATGTATATATATATATATATATATATATATATAACCAGCTAATAAAATAGCATGTGCATTATACTACGTCTTAATTTTAACTCTTTGTGCTATTTTATGTTGCACCTTGGTCTGTAAAAAACATTTTCTTCAGTTATATTCAAGAAATTGTATGGAAGTGAATGAATGTATCTAAATATAATCTCTCTATAATCTCTCTTTCTCTCTTTCTCTCTCTCTCCCTCTCCCTCTCTCTCTCATCCTATGTATACTGCATTTAGACACACATACAGTAGCCTATATGAGTGTTTAGGAGGAGCATCTGCATGTTGGCTAACCTGTTTAATTCTGAACTCGTTGATTTAATTTGTTCCAAAAGTTTTATTGCTCATTGTTCATGTATTCTGACAACACCCAAGCGACTGACGAATTCATTCATTCTTGACCAAAACTACACATTTTATTAATCCATCAAATGGGCTGGGTGATGACTCATTCAGCATGCATGGGGCTTTAATGTTTACTGTTTTTGACAACATCATTTACAGTTATACAATTACGTACAATAAAATTATACGTAATTACTATGTATACGGTAACACAATACATACAGATTATTGAGGCTCACATTATCAATATCCATTTTTTAAATTACTTAAAGACTTTACTTGAATGTTCTTAACTGATATCTGTTTGGGTTATGGTGTATTATTTAGTGCATACATTAGATTGTATCTCTGTTTGTTGTGTCTCATGTGCAAGCTATCGTTAATTTACTTGCACAGAAAGTTCTCATTAGTAAATATTATTTTTATGATAGTACAAAAGTAATTGACATAACCACACAAAATAACTTATAAGGTTTATTATGATTACAATAAAGGCAGAGATTAAATCACATTCAGCAGCAATATCCTCATCAACTTGTATTCTTGTGCAGTTATGCATCGTTTCTTTACAGAGTAACAATGAACATGCAGCGTCTGGAATTCACTACAATCCCAAACTGATACAAAAGTTACACATTATAGATGCTGGGTAAGCATCTAAACCTTCATGGTTGAGGTGTGTGTGTGTGTGTGTGTGTGTGTGTGTGTGTGTGTGTGTGTGTGTGTGTGTGTGGGCGCACGTGGGTGTGTGAGGGAGCAGGGCAATGCTTTCACCCTGAAAGCTTGTGCACAATGCAGACAATGTTGCTAGGTGTTATTAATTCCTTTTAAACCTGGATAAGCCTGTTAGAAAGGAGTGGTGTCCACATTTCTCTCTCTCTCGCTCTCTCTCTCTCTCTCTCTCTCTCTCTCTATCACTCTCCCCATCTCTCTCCTTCTCTCTCTCTCTGTCTCTCTATCACTCTCCCCCTCTCTCTCCTTCTCTCTCTCTCCATCTCTCTTTCTCTCTCTCTCTCTCTCCCTGTCTCCCTGTCTCTCTATCACTCTCCCCCTCTCTCTCCTTCTCTCTCTCTCTCTCTCCCCCTCTCTCTCTCTCTCTCTCTCTCTCTCTCTGCAGGTTTCGGCTGTCACATGGCCTGCAAATCTGCATAGCATGTCCCTCTCTCTCTCTAAATGTGTGTGTGTGTGTGTGTGTGTGCGTGCGTCTGTGTGTGTGTGATGTGGCCCAACCTGTTTCCCAGACCATCCCGGTCACATTAAACTGCAGCGCTCCATCCCACCTGACCCAGACGTCCGTGGCAACAGAGCAGAGGAGACGTTGCTGCACCGTGTATTTCGTAGGGAGGCAGGCCGAGCTGGAGGAACCGCAAGGTGGGTCCACCTGCCGCTTGTGTTTTGTGTGTTCATTTGTGTGTTCGTGTGGGCCTGATGCCTGTTTGTGCATGTTCATGTGTGTGTGCGTTCATCTGCTGGTTGATCAAATGTGTATTCGTGTGTGTGTGTGTGGTTGGAGCTTGAGGGGTGCGCCAACCCAGATTACCATTGGATTGGGATTATTTGGGATACTTGTGCACTTTGACCCCACAGGTGTAGCAGGATAGACATGTCTCGCTATTGGGTGAAAGGTGGGGATGTAGTAGAGATGGATCTGGTTGGCTCTTTCGTTTGTAGAGAAGCGCTCAGTACTAGCAATAATGAACATATAGGCCCACACAACTGCAACAAATCTGACAACAAATCTGTGTTGTTACCTTTCCCATTTAATTGGTTGGTTGGTTTACAACATTTAAATTGCAGAACCATTTGGAAGGAATTGGCATGACAGTGGATTATTACTAAAGTGCATTTTATCATTGCACTGCTGCAGATCTAATTAAAATTTCCATAGAAATGACAATTGGCTAAAATATGTTCAGCTGATAATAATACATAATAATATTAGAAATAATGTGTATTTATTATATTGCACATTTTAAAGGTTTACTTAAAGACATTCAGATCAATAAAAAAAGCATATAATATTTAAAATGTAGCAAAAGACAATGAACAACTGAAACTAGAGACAATGGGGTGTGGTTGAAGAAGAAGTTATTCTGTTGAGTATGCTGTGAGTTGTCAGTATCCATCCAAACCAACTGGTTTGTGTCATCTGCCCTTGAGCAAACCTGGTAAGGGCCAAGCCTTGGATTCCTAAAGTGTGTGTGTGTGCTTGCGTGCACACGGGTGTGTGTGAGTTATTAGCAACCACAATTGTTGAACAGTATGCATATATATATATATATGTATGTAAGTATGTATGTAATACTTTAAATTGTCCATTCAGTCAGAAGACTGGCTGTGTATGATGAAATGTATGTTGATAGCATACATGCAGAGAGAGGAAAATATAGAGGGAAAAAGAAAGCATTTAAATGTGTCTGCGCGTGTGTGTGCGTCTCTGTCTGTCTGTGTGTGTCTGCCTGTCTGTGTGTGTCTGCCTGTCTGTGTGTGTGTGTGTGTGTGTGTGTGTGTGTGTGTCTGTGTGGAAAAGGAAGCCGATTGCTAAACAAATAATGCTTATAACTTCTAGACATTTTGTAAAGTTAAATATATAACATGGCATCCAAGTATGATGTAACCATGTATGCTATAGATTGATCTTGGTCCAACTCTTGCTTCGCTATACTGAACACACACAGAGTTGCATTTGGCAAAAACCAAAGCAGCCATTAGTACACCTGTGCATAACCTCCGTTTGTGCTTTTGTGCTCCACAGGTTACAGTTGCTGTAGTCGCATATGCAATCATCTTCTGTTCACTCTTTTTGTTCTTGGATATGAGCCTTTAGACACACCTTCCATATCATGGTAAGTTGACCTTTTCACACTTGAGGGGCCGTGAGATGATTGCAAGATGCTAAATGTAATCTTTGCGCCGATATGTTTGTAGCCATTGTAATTGTTGTGCATGTGTTTGAAGTGGCTTCTTGTTGGGGATCCATAACTATGAGCCACTTCGGTGTGGGTGTCGTGATTGAAATCAGGTTGCAGGGACCTAAACGCAGCTGAGAAAATGCTAACAGAGACAACATAAGGAGACATGCCGCACACATGGAGCTCTACGGGAGAATTCTGAAATGAGAAGTTGGGCAGTTGGAGGAAAAGAGACAATCGTCTGCTTTGTAACTGCCAAGCATTAACCTATTTAACCAATTGTGTGGTTGCACTGACGTAAGCTAACCTGTGGGGAAAACTGCCTTTTAAACCTTATTTTAGGGGCAAAGTCAGCAAACCTTTTAAGCTGCTTTTTGACTGGTGATTGTATACATGCAGTTTTTATGTGCCGTTGACCATTAAAAGGGCAGTTATGTCTCTCTCTCCATTCATTTCAATAAAATCTTTCTAAGTAACTGCCCGGGGAATTTCAAAGATGGCAGCCGAGTGGCGAGACTTGTCTAGAAGTACTTTGATGCTAAGTAAAACGTATTATTCCCCTGAAAGCAGAGTATGAGCAGTCGAAAAGAGAGCATCTCTGAAAGCCTACTCCTGGAGGACTCAGACCACGGAGGGGTGGTCGTGGCTGGAATTGGAGACAACAGCGTCGCCAAAAGGAGCGGCCTCAAACAAGGTATGGGACTATGGCAGGGCGATGCAGTTCCAGTCTTGGAGGCCCGCTGCCCTGCATGTGGTAGATGTGTACCTGATTCAAATTAATGGGTCGTTAGAAGCCTGCTAACAACATTTGAATCAGGTGTGTTGGAGCAGGGATGACTAAAAACAGGCAAAGGCAGTGGCCCTCCAGGACTGGAAAATCTTGAATAGCCCTGTACTAAAGGAAAACACGTTTAGCAAATTCAGATATGTAAACAAACATCGGAGCATCAAAGACTTTTGTGAAAGTTGATAAATGAGAAATCTTGAGCCTGCAGTATGTTTCACATATAGAGCTCTCCTTAGTGTAATGAATGAAGTTCATTTTACTCTACTCTTCTTGCAGGAGATGAGATTGTCGCGGCCACTATACACCTCGATCACCTGAAAAAACAAGACGTGCTCAAGATCCTTCAGGTCTTAGAGCCCTATGATGACAACATGAAGGTTCTGACCAAGCAGGGCCTTAAAGCAAATATCAGCAGTGGCTCCCTTGCCGGTGGCCTTAAGGGACCCTCTGAGGTAAAGTTCATCATGCTGCTGGTCTTCTAAATACTGAATCTGCTTTTTTTCTCTCACCAATTTAACACACAAAAACCAATTGTCAAAATCAACAGACGTTAGATTGGCTGTTTCACATATTTCAAACTTAAAATACAAAACAAATACAAATCAAACCGCAAACCCATTTGATTAATAACCCTTTTAAGCAGGCTTCTAGAAATGTACTGTACATTAATTGAAATGTGATACTATATAGGTTCTTGCATTTCATATGCGTTTTGTATTCTTATGTTATGAGTTTTTCTTTATTTGTATTAGACACAACTACTAGGTTCAAGATATGAGAACTAGTCAAGTGAAAATGCATCCGCAAAATGTTAACAACCAATAAGAAATTACTGGATATCTGTGCCCACAGTACACCTTCAATAAGGTTACATATCTTGCTTGCGAGGATTGAGGATGAGAGGATTTAATGGAAACCGTTGCAACATTGCTTATTTGTCCCCCTACCTCTTTATTATCTACAGATGCTCACTGAAAGCTACAACCTGAAGAATGCAGAACCACCAATTGTTTCACTTGATGGCCTAAAAGGACAATTAAAGGCTGACAGTGGTTTGGCAGGTGGAATCAATTTTCCCAAACTCAATGGAGGGCTTCCCAATATTACCATGAATACACCTTCAGCCAACCTGGATGGTAACCTAACAGGCTCAGACATGACAGTGTCATCTCCAAAACTCAGCAGTAATGATGCCTTAATACAAATGAAGCAGCCGAATGTAAATTTTCAACCCCAACAACTTGAAATGCCAAAATTCGATCTACCGCATTTGAGTGCCAAAACGTCTGACATAAAGGCCCCAGGTGTCAGTGGAAATATGCCAACAGCAGACATCAATCTCTCAGCCCCAAAAGTAGGCATTAAGGGTTCAGATCTTGATTTGAATGGAGAAAATGTGGCTTTAAATGCCCCAAAGATTGAGGCAGGACTAGATACACCAGATGTAGATCTTTCTAAATCTGGAAAAGTTAACTGGCCTCATTTAAAGTGGAAAAAAACTAAATATGATGGCCCCAATATGGCCATGGATGCAGACATGAAGACACCAAATCTTGATGTCAAAGCGCCAAAGTTTAAAGGTGACGTTAATGGACCAGATGTTGATTTAAATCTTCCCAAAACAAACCTTGAAGGTCCAGACATTGATGTTAATACCCCAAATATTGAGGTTGACTCAACGTCGGGTAAGATTAAGTGGCCACATAAGAAATGGAAAAAACCCAAAGTTGGTCTCAAAGGCCCAAACGCTGATGCAGACCTGAGCACGCCAGATCTTGACCTCAAAGCGCCAAAGTTTGAAGGTAACATTCACGGACCAGATGTTGATATGAATCTCCCCAAGGCGGACCTTGAATGCCCCGACATTGATGTTAATACCCCAAATATTGATGTTGACTCCCCATCGGGTAAAATTAACTGGCCTCATTTAAAGTGGAAGAAACCCAAAGTCAGTGGCCCCAATGCTGATGTGAACATAGATGCCAACATGAAAACACCCACTGTTGATCTCAAAGCGCCAAAGTTTGGAGGTGACATTAATGGACCAGATGTTGACTTAAATCTCCCCAAAGCAGACTTTGAAGGTCCAGACATTCATGTTAAAGCCCCAAATATTGATGTCGACTCACCATCAGGTAAAATGAACTGGCCCAATAAGAAATTAACAACACCCAAACTCAATGTTCCAAATGCTGACATGGACATTGATGAAGACCTGAACACACCAGAGCTTGAGCTCTCATCTCCAAGTGTTAATTTACCAACAGCTAATATCAAAGCACCTGATGTTGACATTAAGGCTCCATCTGTAAAGTCAAAATTGCCCAGTGCAAAAAAACCAAAGTGGACAATCTCAGGTAATAAAAAAATACCAAAAGGGGATTTAAACACTGTCATTGCAACACCTGTGTTGAGTATGCCTAATACAAATATGGATGGAGAGATACATGCACCAGATGTCGATCTGAATTTACCAAATGCTGAACTGAAAGGCCCCGAGTCAGGTATCAATGTACCAGATTTTCATGTTGACCAACCATCTGGAAAATTCAAATTCCCTACCTTAAAAAAACCCAAATTTGGTACACTTAAAAGTCCAAAGGTTTCTGTTGACGCTGATGGCAATTTAAAAGCACCAGACCTGGATCTGCAAGGCCCTGATGTGGAGATGACAAAGCCTAAACTTGAATATAACATTGATACTCCAGACCTTGATGTTGATGTGCCTAAGGCTAATATCAGTGGCCCAGATGTTGATCTTAAAGTTCCAGATGGTAAAGTTAAAGGAAAAATGCCTAAATTCAATCTTTCAAAAATCAAACGGCCAAAATTAAAGGCACCAGAAGTTGATGCCAGTGTTGATTTACCAGAAGCAGAACTACAATCGCCAAATCTTGCATTGTCTACACCAACACTTAAGGTTGATGCACCAAACCTTGATGCTAATTTGCCAAATGCTGACCTGAAATTTCCTGAATTGGACATTCATCGTCCAGATGTTGAAGCCCCATCTGGAAAGTTTAAACTCCCTAAAGTCAATCTTCCAAAGTTTGGCTTGACAGAACCAAGGTTGAAAGGGCACAAACTTGACACAGAGATTGATGGTGTCCTACCTAAAGCAGATCTAACATTGCCTAATGTTAAAGGGCCAAATATTGAAGGGGGTATTCCTGCTGTGGCTCTCAACCTGCCTACGGTAGAACCAAACGTGGATCTGAAAGCATCTGGTCTGAATCTCTCTGCCCCTAAGATGAAGGCAGATCCACCTACTCCTGATCTGAATATCAATTTGCCCAAAGCTGATGTCCAGGGTCATAACGTAGACCTTCAAACACCAGATGTAGATCTTAACACATCTGGGAAAAAGAAAATGCCTACATTAAAACTCCCCAAGTTTGGTTTATCCAAACCCAAAGTAGAAGGTCCTGATCTAAATGTTAACACTGACCTGAAGGGACCAAAAATGGATATTTCAGCCCCTGATGTTGATGTCAATTTACCAAACCCAGATATCCATGGACCTGATTTGGCCTTGAATGCACCTAACCTCAAACTCTCTAATGGATCTGATCTGGATTTCAATTTGCCCAAAGGTGGGTTACATGGTGGGCTCAATTTACCAAAAGCACAAATCGAGGGGCAAAACATAGACCTTCAAACACCAGATGTTAATCTTGACTCATCGAAAAAAATGACATCGCCTAACTTCAAGATGCCCACATTAAATTGGTCCAAACCCAAAGTAGATGGTCCTGATCTAGATGTTAATGCTGACCTTAAAGCAGCAGATCTGGCACCTAATGTTGATTTAGATGCATCTGGAAAGTTAAAAGGTAAGGAAGTACAGTTAAATGCACCAGCTGTAGATGTGGATGCTCCATTGGGCGAATTCAAAATGCCCCATTATAAACTGCCAAAATTTGGCCTCTCCAGCACCAAAGGTGAAGGTCACGGACTTGATGTTACCACGCCAGGTGGAAGTGTTGTGGCACCTTCTGCTGAGACTGACATTCTGATCCCTAAAGTAAATGCAAATGTTTCTGCAGCAAATCTAAAGAGTAATAAAACAAGTGTTAATGTGGCAGGAGATGATGATGACTCTAAAGATTCTACAAGACATAAGATGAGATGGCCCTTTCATTTGAAGTCCAAGTCTGGTGAAAACTCAAGCAGTGAGGGTGAAGTAAATGTGTCAGATGAAGAGATGGAGGTTCCCTTGTTCAAACTCCACAGGCTTCCAAAGAACAGCATTGATGGCAGCGGAGAAAGCGATGCTTTAATAGAAGCGCAGAAAATTCCCAGAGGCCTTAAAGCAGAGGAAAAAGATTACGTCATTAGCAAAGGCATCCGACTACCTGTACTCACGACAAATTCTGGGGGCAAAGTTAACATTGCGGAAAGATTAAAAAAGGCCATGGAAAAAAAGGGAACTTCACCAAGTGCTGTAAAACCCAATACAGACATGGGGCATCCTGTATTTGCTTCCTCGGACAAAAACGATAAATTGTCAGTTAGCCTGTCCAATATGCTTGGTCTTGATATCGACCATCCAGCCACGGAATAGTCCGTGCTCTTTGAACCATCATTTGTAAATGTGTGTATGTTAATCAACCTCATTTTGCCGACATAAGAAAATATTGTTTTTCATTTACATGTTGCTATATTAGCTGATATTGCTTGCTAATGAAGTTATTTTATTTTAGAAATTATTTGTGTAGTCACAAATATTTATATATGCATTTTCTTATTGGTTAAATGAAATGAAGACAATGGCTTCAGTTATACTGTACATAATAAAATCCAATAGCAAAACCTGAAGTTAGGATCAAATTACTAAATTATCTACAAGTGATAAACATCTGATAAGTGAATTGTTATATATTTGTAATATTTTGTCAATAAATAACCTGTATCACATTGACAAAGATTCTATTACTCTGTGACAAAAAGCCTAAAGTAGAACAATACATTAAATGTGTACTTTGAAGACATAGCTCAATAAATCTGCATAGTATTATGATGATTTAACATTGTATTATCGACAGAAGAAAATTGTAGATAATTAAATAAAAGAATGGAGTAGTAGCTTTATTTAACATCATTAGACATTCGATGTTATATTTACAGAATGTAAGATGGAATGCAATATAATGCAAAAAAAAAACCAAAAAAAACAGTGAAATAAATGTGTCAAAGTACTGTATATCTAATTCTACTTTTGGATTTACACATTTCACAAGCGCCTTTATTTGATCAGGGATCAGAGGAAATTTGAACCTAATGGTTAGAATGGTTTGTTATTTCACAGAACCAGCTGGAAAGCAGTCCATTGAAACTGTTAGGAAAAAGGCTGATGCTTTCTAATAACTGGCAGGTCATCACCGTCGGTTACAGTCACTCCTAAATCAGTCAGTACGACTTTGAGCGAATTTTACGCATAGACTTGAGGCCTGTCCAGACTGAAACTCACAAAATCAGGATGTGTCAAGAGGCTATAGGGAAATTCACTGGTTTTATCCACACCATTTTTCATATTGTTTTGCCATTTCTCATTTTTATTCACACTTAACATACAAAATTGATGACGTGTGATTTTATTATCAGCCAGGTTTGTTCATAAATATCCACACTGGATATACACAGAGTAAAGACGTACATACACCTGGGCGGCCATGATGGGTTGTCATGGACGCTTGGCGGCCTTTCTTGGTCGTCATGGACACTGGGCGGCCATGCTTGGTCGTCATGGACACTGGGCGGCCACGCTGGGTCGTCATGGACACTGGGCGGCCATGATGCGGCCTCGTGCACAGCAGGGGGCGCTGCAACGTGAGTTAGCACCGGGTCACATTCCCCTCCCGTAAACATCCGTCAAATGTTCTTTCTGCCACTTAGCGGCACAGTAGCCCCCGTCGGTTTGCTGCCCTTGGGCACAGGCCCACCTCGGGCACAGGCCCCCCTCGGGCACAGCCTGCAGGAAGCATTTGTTTGTTGTTTTGGTTTGGAGATGCTGGTGCTTAGTGCGCCATCTAGTGGCTGACATGATCATATATAGTTCCTTTAACTTACGTCACAAACCTTTGTTCCTCACACTGTGAGCTACTTGGCAAGTAAGCATTTCACAGTGGTAAGACAGCAAGCATGGTCTGACACTGCACGGGATGCCCATTTTCTTAACAATCCAATCCGATGAAAGCCTGTGTATAATCCATAATTAAATGCTTTTTTTTTAATTCTAAAGAAAGCAAAGTACACAATGACGCTGTCCCTCAGAAGAGCACATGCCACTTATTTATCCCTTTAAGTGTTCTGCACATACCCACGGCATCTGCAAACCTACGCTGTGTGTGTCCAACCCCCCCACCCCCCCCCCCCCCCCCCCCCCCCGCTGACAAGAAAAGCCAGGATATGCATGCGGCTTCAGGCTAGGCTAACGCGTCTGCTGCCAGCGGGACGGCCACACCGTCTCCATCCATCGCTGCAGCAGCCGCAGCACGTCAATGCGCTGGTAGATCCGGCAGAGTTCCGTGAGCTCCGTCACGCTCTTCTGGCTGTATCGCAGCAGGAACTCCTGCGTGGGGCTGTGCGACAGGGAGCCCTGCGTCCGGTGCTCCAGCAGCGTCAGCTCGTCGTAGCTCATGCCCCAGCGGCTGGCAAAGTTCTTCCAGTTCTTGACAGTGCAGTGGCTCGGGTCCAGCTTGAGCCGGAGCGAGTCCAGCACGTCTTTGTCGTTCATGAGGTCGCTGATGGTGGGCGGCGGGGCCGGGAAGCAGCACCTCCTGCAGGAGCTGTTGAGGAACTGCAGCTCTTTGGGGAAGTCTAGTTGAAGGAAATACATAAAGTAGCGCAGGTGGAACAACCAATAATATACACTGCATATACTATTTTAATTGTGCACAGTTATTAAATGTGAACATGTGTTTACTGTCAAAAAATGAAGATATATCTCAGATTGTGTGTTTTATATTAACAGGTTTATCAATCAGCAAATACAGTTTTCAGTTTATTTTCTATGCTTCTGTGCAATTTAATTATATGTGATGATGATGATGATGATGATGATAAATGGAAATACGTCAGTACCTGGAGAAATGGAGGTTGTACACATGCATTCTTCAACATCTTCCACTGGCTACAGCATATTAGAAAGATACACATTAAAGGCAGGGTCATTCTCGAGAAAGCTTCCTAAATTATAGCTCAAATTAGTGAAGCAAAGCGTCGCACGACGATGTTGTCGCTGTGAGCGGTGTTCCCCACTTGGTGGCCAGGGCTGTGTAGAAGTACCAGATCACTTTTTCAACATGCACAGAGCGGTAAGCTAGCGAAACACACACAAAGCTCAGATAGCAAAATGCAAGGAGATATTTGGTGAATTTGACTAAATGTGTATTATTTTACAATTATCTTGCAATAGCTGACTTTGCCTTTAAAACAAATAGTGTTTAACTGTTTTGTTTTATTCCACTAAACTGCAGTTAAATCAACCAGATTATTAGAAAATATTCAGAGTATTATTCTACAAATAGACACACCAGCAACTTTCCCAGATTTTGCCTGATGAATGTTTAGCGACAACGAGCAGAGGTATGCTTGTTCTACTGACCTGTCGGATGCGGCTGTGGGCGGGTTTAAGGTATCCAGACGGCATAGAGCTGAGGTGGAGCGTTACAGCGTCTGAGGAAATCACACGTTACTGACCGTGTGTCTCACAATGCATAGGGCACGCTCCTTTATAAAGCAGGGCCTCAGGTGTGTCATTAAAGTAGCTCTATATGACGTTCTACCACTAGATGTCACTCTGTGTACTCCAGAATATACATACACACACACACACACACACACAAATATGCACAAGTGACCGGACCGGCTATGTAATAAACAAAGAACTGAGTAGCTCAGATTGTGATGTGATTCTCTGCTCAGGAGTCAGGACACCATTGCTTCATTACATATTTACTTAGAACATAGTAGTTTGCTGCTGTATTCAACAGTGTAATAATATGGTATGATATAGTATTAGACACCTTGCACACGCAGTGGTTTTCAAACTTTATGAGAAAATATATAGTATACCAAGAACACTGTGTGTGTGTGTGTGTACACAATACATACATGCGCACACACACACACACACACACACACACACCTATATGATGGAATGTTTAAACATGTATGAACAGATAATGGGAACAGATGTGTTTTGCTTTGGCCTGGTTTACCATGCGAGTCTGTCACTTGGACGGGATAGTTGGCCTCCAGAGACTGTGGGAGAGAGCGAGAAGACAAAGCAACATTGGGAGTGAATGGAGTAAAAACTAATAAAGGGAAACATGAGAAACACAAGTTCCTGGGTTTTCCTAACCCTCCCATTGAGAGCTTTACATCCAGCCTGTAACCATGGAAGAAAATTACACTCTGGGTTTGTTTTGAAAAAAATATAAATATAAATAAAAGGCAACAGCTTGCTGTGACTTGTCTGTGGAGCCTCCAGCTCAATAAACCACAGTACATGGTACCAGAGACACTATAAGGAGACATGCCACTTAGAGAATTTTGACGGGAGCTCTACGGGAGTATTCTGAAATGCAAATATGGCAGTTGGAGAAAAATCTCCAAGTAATAACACATAACATAATACAAAAGAGCCAATTGTCTGATTTTATAACTGCCAAGGGTTAATGCTTGGCAGTTATAAAGCAGAGGATTGGCTGTTTTGGAACCTATTTAACCAACCGCGTGGTTGCATTGACGTAAGCAACCTGCCTATACTATCTTCCTAAATAACTGCCCGGGGTGTTTCAAAGATGGCTGCCGAATGGCGAGACCTCCCTATAAGAACTTTGATAATACTGTTGAATTCTGGCTCATTTCGTACCACTTTTCACTGTACGATTTTTAAATGGAATGAGACCTCGGCAGACAGCAAAGATATTAGCCCTCATCAAACCTTCCTAGACATGAGCCCAAGTCAGAAGAACTGTAGAAATGTTGTGTACATGGCATATGTTTAGATATTCATATAAGATTTGCATATGACATGCTGTAATATTTACATTATATTTCTGCTAGTCACCAAAAGAAGGTCCAGTTTCTCTGTATTTAATGAGACTCAAATTCACAATATTTAATTAAAATTATATTATAATAACTTTAATCCAATATAATTCTCTCATGGAACAGGATCGTAAACCTCCCAAACATCCCATAAATCCTCGCAGTTCTGACTGACACGTTTACACAGGCACTATAGAGGCCAAATGTCCTGCCTGTACATGCTCTTAAATCTAGAGTAAAGTCAGCATACCTAACATGCATTGGGAATGGCCTTGATCATAATAAAGCTGAGCAGCTACTTAGACCTGCAGCGTACTACTACTAATA
>JAODTR010054511.1:0-17659 GCA_025399935.1 Amblyopsis rosae
CCCCCCCCCCCCCCCCCCCCACACACACACACACACACACACACACACACACACACACACACACTTGTTCTGAAACTCTGCAATTATCACCTTTCTTGAAATAGATTTCTCCATAATAATAATAATAATAATAATAATAATAATAAGTCAACAACGTGAAACGAGACAAATCTGTACGGTTGTGCACCGCATGGTTTATACATCAGAATATTTTCTGGGATTTGAGCATATGCAATGTTATAATTATGCAGAGTTGTATAAATTATGAAACATATGCAAGGATAACCCACCTTCACTGCAATCTTAAAGGACACTTCTCGTATGGTATTGAGAGGCGGATAGAGTCTTCCTTCAGCCAAGTTCTCCTCCGTCACCATGTCAGCTATCGCCTATGAGGTCACAGTCATCGTTCATAGAGAGTTAGACGCTGAAAGGGAGCTGAACACTGCCTCAACTATATAATAACGCCAAAGCGTGGCTTAAAATATCATCTTGGCTAAATATATGTACATATATATATAAAAAAAAAAATATATATATATATATATATATATATAAAAACAGACAAATAACATTGTATTACCTCTGCTGTGGTTAGGAAGATGTCATCTGATATGTGGCGCACGCCACAGGCAATGACACCCAGTGCTACCCCAGGGAACACGTAGGCGTTGTTACCCTGACCAGGGTGGAAGGAGCGTCCATCTGCCAGGGACACCTTCTTAAACGGGCTGCCACTGGCAAAGATGCCCCGCCCCTGGTGGAGGCATGGAGAGAGACAGCAGGCATGGCAGTTAAAGGCAGAGTCAGTCATTCTAGAGAACGCTAGAGAACTTTGAGCTCAAATCAAAGCAGTATCTCTCCGCAGCGCCATAGAACTAATATAATAACGCCACCTCACACATTGAAACATATGAGCCAAAACGCAGTACTACGGCTTTGCTGTTGTGAGCAGGCACACAGAATGGAAAGCAAATGAAATGCGAGGAGATATTTGGTGAATTTGACAAAAAGTGTATTAGCTTACAGTTAGCTTGCAACAGCTAAGCTGACTGCACCTTTTTAACTAAACGTACTTTCACACGTTTGCCTATCCCCCAAACCAAAAGTGAATTAAACAAGTAAATCGATTGAATAGGGCTAAATTTCCCCATCAAGTCAGAAGGAAAGCTTACTAACAGAACCTTTAATGACTCCTATGAGCATTTCATTTTTATTTAGCTGACTCAACAGCTTCTAGAAGTTGCACGAAGTGGCTGGAAACAGCACATACTCAAAATAATCACTTAAAATAGGTGTCACACTCCAACAGGTTAAAAAGAACTGCCCACAGACAGACCACGTAGCACAGGTTCCAGGTCAGTAGTGGAAAACATGTTAGGTTAACGCTCTCCCGTCAGTGCCATTGACAAGTGACACTGGCCTATATCAGGGGTTGGTCCCTGGGACCTGCACAGCGGCTGCCCACTGCTCCCTTGGATGGGTTAAATGCAGAGAACACATTTCACTACATGTATGTGACAATAAAAGCACCTTTACCGTTAGTGTACAAATCAGCAGACACCTTGTGTGTTTTGAACAATTTAAAGATGGGACAAATCCCCCAAAAAAAGCAGTTACCTCCGTGAGCTGATAACACTGCTCTGCGGTGCACTCTGCCTTGCTGGTGGGGTTGCTCAGCGCAAAGATGATCGGCCTCTCGTTGAAAGACGCCATGTCTTTAATTATCTTTTCAGTGAATGCGCCGTTAATGGCAGCCACACCTGCAAACAACACAGAAAGTTTGTGATATACCTAAACCTCAATCCATTATGAACACTAGTTAGTATATTGTGAGTGGGTTATTAACACATTATGAATCCAGGAATTGATTCCGGGGGTATGGGGCCACTATTGTAGCAAAACTATTTACAAATGCGTGTGAAGAGTTGTGCAACTGTATCTCAATCCATATGTGCAGATTTGTAAATGCATACATTACAGATGTCTATGCATTTACAAATCTAAATACAGATTTGTAAATATGATTACACACACACAGATTCTGAATACACATTTACAGATTGTTGTACACAATCACAAATCTCAGTATGCATTTACAGATTACTTTACACATTTACAAATCAGATTACACACACACGGATTGAGATACAGTTGCATAACTCTTCACAAGCAATAGTTTTGATACAATTATGCCCCTTACAAGGGCTGTTGGTATGATTCAGTAAAAGTATTTATGTGTTAATTATAAAGTAGTGGTTAAGAAAGAGTGAACATTCAATCAGTCACATTTGCTGAAATTACCATATTTCAAATAGACCATACATTCACAGCTTTTGTTCAATTCTTTTACAGTCCCGCAGATAAATCAAATCCCAGTGGTGCAGAAACTGTATGTTAGTATAACATTAGTTACTGTGAATACATTTATTTGACCCGTGATTGTTTTAACACAAAAACTATCTTGAAATTATCTTTGGTATTTGTAGTAAATTATCAAATAGCCACTAATAACATTTGAGGGCCATGTTTCACCTTCAGTGTCTCTATTGTTCCACAACTGGTCAGGAGTTAACATAAATGGATGAGAGGAAGAAAAACAACAATGTGGTTATAAAACCATATTCACGCCAAGCAAGCTTCAAGCTTCCTAGCTCCTTGCATTTCGCTAGCTTACCGCTTCTCTGTGCGTGTTGAAAAAAATGATCTGATACTTCTGCATACTGTAGCCCTGGTGCCGTAAATAAGAACATAAACAAAGTGGCAAAAACAGCTCATATAAACAAAGCCGCAGTACTACGCTTTGCTTCAGAATGCGCTTCGATGTGCGGAGCGCCGCTGCGGAGGGATATTTTAGCAAGCGATCTCGAAAAAGACTAACCTATGATATGAGTCTTACCTATGATAGCAGTGGGTTTGATGGTGTGAACGACCTCTTCCAGGGTTTTCAGATGGGGGTATTCATGAGCAAACTCCTCCTTCTCGTGGTTAAGATGGCTTCGTCCCTGCATTGGAGGAATGTTGATGGACAGGTTTCATTACTTTTACTTGAAGCTAAAGTGGTTCAGTTAGATAACCTTAGGCCAAAAAAAGATCTGAGAACAAAATACAGGTATATTGAGAGGCACATAAAAAAAGTGACAGAGAGAGGGGAAAAAGGGTCTTAATGTAACGGGGGACCGTTCCACCCGGGACGCAAACCCAGCTCTCTCGTGTAGAGTAGGGCTGGGCGATATGGACCAAAAATAATATCCCGATATATTTAGGTTGAATACCGATACATGATATAGACACCGGTATTTTCTATAAAGTGGGCTAAATCCTTCAGGCATAGGGAAAAAACAGGAAACCCGATGGAAATGTGACATTTTACATTTAATTCACATGTGAGCTTTCTCTGGTGGTCACTCGCTCTTAACTCCACTCCTCAGGCCAAGTGCGGGCATGGAGGGAGAGACGAACAAATCGAAAAAGTCATGAATAAATGCATAATATAACTATATCGATATAAACAATATTGTCTAAACTCATATCTATATTTGAAAAGATTCTGATATACCGGTACATCGCCCAGCCCTAGTGTAGAGTGGACGCTTTACAAGGCGTGCTAAAACCCAACGGGCTCTGGAATGCGTGGCCAGAGCATCCGTTGAGGTGTATAACTGCCCTGCACTAACCAGCTGACCATCGTTACATGAAGACAGATAAGACATTACCTTTACAATGAGTCCTTTGGAGTCAACCATCCAGATTTTTTTGGCAGCCTCCTCCTTTGTCAATCCTTCTTTGGCCATCGCCATTATAAGCAGGTGGGCAATACCTAAAGCAGCCTGGGAAGAAACAGCCGCCCTGAAAGCTATTCTGCACACAATCAAATCAACTATAGCGAACACATGGGCATGTGCGTTGGGTAGAACACAATTAGGGGAATCATTAACACACAAATATGGGGGTACCATTGGCTTGGCAGACAGCTCAACAGGTACGTAAGACAAAACAGGCCAACAATAATGTGTAAGGTGGCCTATAGTGCCATGTATAAAAGTCAGCCACTAACTAAACCATTAAAATTATTGACAGATTTATATTTTTATTGTGCTATAAATATATAAATCTGTCAATCATTTTAATGGACAGGTTGTGTTTTATTTGATGTATATTTTCTGACATTCAAATTTTGGAAGAAAATAAGTTTGGGATCAAATTATTTCTACCTTGTATACGTGTACCTCTGAGGACCCCCTAGGGGTCCCGACTAGTGTTCTAATGTTATTTTAAAATGATCCTTCCAACAAAAGACGTTCATACATTTTGATTACAAGCAAAAAAAAAAAAAAAGGAAAGAAATTCTATCACTAATGCAGAAAATGAGGAAGATATAAACTGCAAATCAAGCATTATTAATCATGCTGAACTGTGATACAAGTCACGTACACATACTCTGACCAGTCGTGCCTTTTATCTTGAGAAGTATGGTAAAGATGAAATGGTTTAACACCACCGCTGTCTGAGAAATGAGCCTGCTGAAGATCCCTTTTGACCTCACGCAAGTCTGATAAAAAGGAAGGGCCTGGATATACCTTGATCTCTCTACAAGCCACATTCATGTGAGCCTTACCTCCCCTGCTCCTTGGAACACAAATGTGTGGTCGGAGATTTTGTTCTTGATGATCTTCAGGGCAGCTAAAACACCAGCGACAGCTACAGAGGCGGTGCCTGAAAATAAGAAAAATAAGCACAGGGATGGTCGTGTGGTTCCATCAGTGTGTCTTTAACATTAAAACATCATCGCCATCATCGCCAAAAGTACATTGCTGTCTTCATTCTAGGCATTATATGACCCTGTAGGTGATGTCAATCTGTGCCAGGGCCAATTTGATATCTTAGATTAATTTGCCTTGCGATAAATAGCGCTCGTAAAAGTAGCAGTATAATCTGTCTTTAGACTTTCGACCCTGTGATAAGGAATGCGTGTAAAGAAGCAGTAAGTGGCGTTAGACCTTAGGGTGTGGGCAGAGGCTGCATTACCTTGGATATCATCATTAAAGGTGCAGTACCGATTCCGATATTTGTTGAGAATGCGAAAGGCATTGGTGTTGGCAAAGTCCTCAAACTGGATGAGACAACTCATCCCGTACCTGTGTTTGACAGGGTGGCAGTCAGAGCACCGCATGGCACACAAGCACCAATCCATTACCCATTTAAGCCTGTACTCACTTTTCAGTCGTGGCCTGCATGAACTCCTCAACTAGCTCATCATATTCCTTTCCTCTAACCCTCTTGTGCTTCAGCCCAATATACAAGGGATCGTCCAGAAGTGTCTGGTAATTAAAAACAAGCCTTACATGATCAGCCTTCAGACGTTGTTGCTTTCGTTTATAGTTTTCATAATCTATCCACATGCAGCACGATTACAACACATTATGAACAGGTCATTGTACTACTCCTACTACTACCCAGAGCCATGGAAATAACAGAGTTACGCCGACGGAAATTGTCAACGGTCACATGGTTCATGGAGACAAAACCTATGGCAAAATAGTTCTAGGAAGTGCTTGGTGGGCAATTTTAATATACACACACAGATATAAAACTTAATTTTTGGGTAATTAGTAGTTATAAATGCACCGATTTAGATTTAAAATAAAATTTATAGGGTACTTTTAGTATTTAGGTTAACTTCCGGGAACAATTTCGAGGCTATGTGGCTGTGAAAAAAATGGTCCATTGGAGTGAACGGAGATGACGCAACTCTCTCTACATGGCTCTGCTACTACCCAACTAATACTGTAATAAACAGACTCATAGCAACCTGGTTGTTGGTGCCCACATCCAGCAGCACCGGCAGACAATTCTTTGGCGGGACTCCTCCGCAGGCAGTGTAGAGAGCCAGCTTCCCCACGGGGATGCCCATGCCGTAGCACCCGAGGTCGCCCAGGCCCAGGATACGCTCCCCGTCCGTCACCACGATGGCCTGGATGAGCGCAAGCATACGGTTACCATAGTTACACCGGTCTGGTGGGTCAGAAGGCCATCAAACTAGATGGCGCACGCACGCGTGCCCACACACACGCCTCAAGCAACAGGAGAGAGAGAGAGAGAGAGAGAGACCTTAATGTCTTCTTCAGGCCAGGCGTTTAACATGGTGGCGATGTGACCTTTATCATGGATGGTGATGAAGAGTCCTCTGTAAACAAGTAGGACAGCTGTATTAGGACACTGACATAACCAATAATAACACTGCTGGAAAAGCAAATGCACAATTATTTGAAAGGTGATTGAACTTAAAAATTAAAATAATAACAATATAACATTCTGAAATTACACTGAGTTGGGTCAGATAGCTTCGATATATGAGAATAGAACAAATCAAACCCTCAAAACATGGTTATCATAGAAAAGAAAGCTGTGACAAAGATCATTTTCTCACATATGTGAAACATTTTTGACATTCTTCCTGTGCTGTAGCTTTATTTTTTATTACTCAATATGTCCATACAATCATCCAAAACATATGCTGATCTGTCACACGCTGATATCACGCTTCATAAGCTGAAGTCCCTAGTAGAACCACTGTTCTTCTCAAGACAGGGTGTTCCTACCGTGGTCTCCTGAAAGCCAGGCCGTACTGCTGGCAGGCCAGACCCACTGTGGGGGTGTACACAATGGGCATGAACTCTTCTACATCAGACGTCAGCAAACGATAAAACAACTTTTCATTCCTGTCCTGCAGGGTCATTAACAGGATGTATCTGGGAGGGAGTGATAGAGAAAACGTTGTTTTAGTAAAAAAGTGACAAGTGCAAGTAAATAATTATCTGTCCAACATAAGCAGCTATGCTCCAGCATTATTTATGCTTATGTATAAGTATTAATACACATACAGTACAGGCTAAAAGTTTGGACACACCTTCTCATTCAATGCGTTTATTTTATTTTTTAATATTATTTTTTATATACATTCAAAAAAAGTGTGAAATAACTGAAAACATGTCTTGTAGTTTCTTCAAACTAGAATATAAGACATGTTTTCAGTTATTTCACACTTTTTGTTAAGTACAAAATTCCATATGTGTTCATTCATAGTTTTGATGCCTTGAGTGAGAATCTACAATGTAAATAGTCAAGAAAATAAAGAAAACGCATTGAATGAGAAGGTGTGTATATTTTGACTGTAAAACATGAGGCTAAACAGCACATGATGCGATTTAAATAGGCCTAGCGCTTCCTAACGCTGAAGTGTTATCCGTCCGTGCTCACTTGTCCAAGGGGCTGCTGCGCGTCTCGTAGCTTGTCATCACACGCAGCACCTGGACGTCCTGGGAGAGGAAGCAGGGGGGCAGCAGGCCGTGGATGCCCAGTTGTTGCCTCTCCTCCAGGGTGAAGGCCATGCCCTGCAGGGCAGAGGAACACGGGTTATGGACTGTATTATCGTTCTTTGTTTTATTATTGTCATTGTTATTTACTTTTGTTCTGTAAGGTGACATTGGGTGCTTTATAAATAAAATGTATTATTATGCAGGGTCAGTCGTATTGAAACATATTGCAAAGCCAAGGGACATTGTTGTGTTCGCCACTTTGTTTCCATTTAGTTTCTTTAGTTTCTATCTAAAAGGAGCCAGAGGTGTGTAGAAGTACGGCATAATTGTTTCAGCACGCACAGAGAACAGTAAGTTAGCAGAATGCGAGGAGGTATTTCATGAATTTGGCAAAAAGTTCTCTCTATTAATAGCTGTCTATACCTTTGAACCCAAACATGAAAGTATGACGCACCGCAGTGAGTGACTCATTCTTACATGGTTACATCTGGTTAGTGTTACTGTAGGGACACACCCAACGTTACACTGAAAAAAATAGCTATTTTGGTAGCTATTTGGTTAAGCAATGGTGGAGAAAGACTGTTTATATTTTAACTATTTTAACTCCTTAGGGTGCTCCCTCAGAAGCTCCGCCCCCTGCCTACACTGGCCAAACACTGCCAAAACTGGGGTAGTGTTGCGGTGCGGTCGGCACCACTTTCTGTTCACCACTTGGTCTGTGTAGAAACACATTATTATTTTTGTCAGTGTGCACACAGGATGGATGGCTAAGTGAGGAGATACTCGCTTAACCTGATCTATAATTTGCTTACTGTACAATCGCTGACTCCACCTTTAAGGAAACATTAAGTAGTGGTAACTGACAGCATCCAAAAACGCAGGCGCAGGGAAAGTAACTAGCTAGCTAGCAGTCAACGTCTGGAGCTCATTGCTGTGTGGCTGCTGCACCCGTCTGGTCACTGGCAGACCTCCCACCGTGTAGACGGGGGGCAGGGACAGCTGAGTTGTATGCTATTTATTCTCTCCAATAGTGTGGGGACCTGAATTCCCTCCCCAACCGGCTCCACTTCCACGCCTCCCTCAGCATGCATAGCAGCAGAAACGTTGGGCTTGTACAAGAGCCCAGATAACAAGGGGTTCATCTGGGTTCAGGGTCAGCTGCATGTTGGCTTCCTGAAGTCTGCTATTGGTTGTCATGGCTAATTGGCTAATTGTTTCCATTTGTTGTGACTGATCAAGCATATGCTCTCTCAATGAGAAGGTCAAGTTCCCCTTAGCCGTGCTTTCAGACACTACACAGTGTGTACTTGTATACTGAACTGCAGCCAAGTCACAGAACTTAATGACTGCTGGATAACATATAATAACTGCTCTGTCAAGGCTTTTTTAAACATAGAGGGGAAGACAATGCATATTGACACCAGTACACTGGCAGCTGAAACATCAAATTACATCCACAATAAAAATGTAATGATGCCTTTACAGTATAAGAGAAAGAGAGAGAGACAAATTATATTAACAGTTAAATTAAAGATGATTGAGATAAGAGGCTCCAATGTAATAATCCTATTACAAGAGGCCAGCTTGACCAACCTAACCTGCACTGTAAATAGACTATTACGGGAAGATGGTGAGAAACAAATTATAGTATGAGACTAATTAACCATGTAAGACACAAATCTAATTATTGATCACTTATAAATTACTGTACTGTGTGATGACTTAACATAGCAACATACGTAAGGAGATAACATTTTGACCAATAGATTTATTGTATTACTTTCAGGACAGACAGTGCAAACTTCTGCCTATTTAGGAATAGTTGCATATGAATTAACTGCTTAAAGATTTCCATCCAACACCCTTCTGGTCAATGTTGTTCCTTATAAAAACTAATGAAATGCTGACAAAGCATCAGCAAAAGAGGGAACTGAAACAAATAATACAAGCCCCAATATCCTGAAACTCAGTAACAGCCTGCTATTTAAAAGTGATTGTTATTGCTTTTAAAAGTTTTAAATACATTTAGTGTGGGTACAACATCTTTCTCCAATTTGGGCAGAAGAGACCGCACACATACATATTTGGTGAGTCATTTGCTAGATGTTTATGTAGGACTGATCCTAGGAGTGGCAGAACAGAAACCTGCACAAAAACACTAGCAAAAAGATACAGTATTAGGGTTTACACAAACCTTGTTAAGGTGAGGGTTTCTGGTTATGTCGTAGCCACGTTTCTTTGTAATAACACTCCCTTTGTGAGTTGTTCCCGAGTGACAAACTCGCACTGTCTGGAGGCAAGCTCTGTCGGCACGGGCTAAACCGTCAGGATAACCGTGAGGACCCGCAGAAACCTTCGCAACACCCGCAGAGGTGCGTCGGCATAGTGACAGTACAGCTTTGCCCGTAAGCGAGTTCATCGTGTCTGCAAAAAACGTGCGATACATTATTTGTCATATGCTGGTGCATGCAAGTCGCCTTACATTTCAAAAAGGTTGCCAAACCAGACATGACATGCATTGCATTCCACATGTAATTCAAGTTCTCTAGTACGGTAAACAGCTGTTCTCAGGTTTAACCTAGCAGACATGTGTTTTACTAACTTACTAGTTCCAACTGAGGATATTGTAAACGTTTTAATAAAACAAGGACATTGAATGAAGATCTTTACTCACTGTCCTTCGATAATTAGAGAAATTACATTCGTATAGTGTGGTGAACTTATTCCATTCTGCAACAGTTGCTCTAGTTAATGTAGTACAGTAGTACCGTAGCTTTATGGCATGATTAAAATACAACCTGCGCAGTTATGGCTACCGGTATAGCTAGCAGCTACCATTATCACATCGTGTTACCTATTATTACCTCTGTAGAACTTCTCTTTGATCGGTAGCTCCAATCTTCATACGGGTCGATTTGCTAGTGAAGAATATGCTACTATTCTCAGTGGATGTTGGAGAACAGACGACACAGCCGGTTACCCAGACTGCTACCCAGACTGCACACTTCCGAAGTCAGCAAGGCCCGCCCGTTCGCTCTGACTTGCCAATCATATAGATAATAATGGTACAAACAACACTTCGCCCAGCGCGCCTCCTTTCTCACCCTGTGTTCAGGATGGTGTAACGTTCACTCAACGTTCAACAAACGCGAACGGAAGTGATCTGAACGCTGCGGGTTTCAAAACAGGAAATAGTTGGACTTGGGGTTGAACAACATTAATTTGGCTAACAACAACAAAGCGATTGTTTGTGTTTTACTGGGGAAAACATTTTATTTTTTTGCTTTATTATATTTCCAAGTAATACAATAGCACAAAATAATTGCAATTACGTTTCAATCAGAATAATGCAATATGCATACATAAACAAAGACAGAGACAAATACACTCACACAAGGAATTCAAATGATCTTATAACGAAAGGGAATTTATGTTTTATGTGCAATACAGTTTATTATAAAGACCAAAACTAGCGTTTGGACCCAGCCTCGAGGAACTGAAGACTGGCAGTTCTGTGTTGGATTAATTTCCTCATTATTTCATAGCACCGGATGGCTTTTCACGTCAGTAGCGTCACTGTATGGGTATATCAGATGTACATTATGGTATATTAGAACACTGTGTGATATGAAGGATATGGCCGCAATGTTGGTGCCAATATTTCGATTTAAAATGTCATGCATTTCATATCAGAATGATGGAATACATTTCAGATTAAATAAGATGGTAATGAAAGCGACAATTGGTAAAACTACTACTATTATGACAAAAAAATATAAATTGTAGCTTAGAAACATCCTAAAAAGCTACAGCAGGTCCATTAGACGTCTCTGAAAGTAGTTAAAAGTTCGTTTGAAAACTGTTCAAGAAAACGCCTCACAGTTGCTCAGTAAAAAAAAAAAAAAAGTTAATTGAACGTAACGGAACGTTCACTGAATGCACCCTCGATTTGCAGACGCTCAATGTGGCGCTGACCAATTTAAGTGACGTTTTCCCACCCAGAATAACATTCAGACACGGAAAAATAACTGTACGACGACACACCTTAATATGAACTCTAATTATTAATCGATTAAAATTAAACGTCATGATGTTTAGAAGTAAGGTTAAATCATTCAATACATGTCAAAAAGTGTTTTATATCTATTTAGGCCTATCCTACATTTCGAGATCGGTTGGTTAATTCCTGGGAGACTAGTGGCTTATTTTCGGTGCCTGGTATGAGGGTGCAGCACCACTGCTGTGCCACTGGCTCAGAAGAACCAACTGATGGGAATCATTACTTACTCTCTAGAGAGAAATTCATTATAACTTACCTGGTGTCCATCTCTCATCCAGCAAGCCACACCACACCACACAACAAACCACTGTCAAAACCGAGGATAAAATAAAAAACAAGTTTAATACATTAACTTTGCAAATCGTTCTACATTTCAATGGCGCATGGCTCCCTCATCTGGCAATATGATACCGCAGATGATGTCCAGCTAAAATGCGAACACGCACGTTTGTCTCCTGCAGCCCTTCTATAGTATCTAACACTATGGTGGAAAAACAAAAACAAAGTAGAAATATTTTTACTTTTAAGACATTTTATTCAAATGGTACCTAATGTAATTTTCTATACCCTTTTTAAAAACGTTTATTTATAAAAGCTATAATTTCTTTCTAATGCTATTATACTCTTAAAAAAATGCAACTAAAGAAATTTGCAGTGTATGCTACATACATAGGATTAATGTTAAAAAATATGTACACAGACCATTATTCATATCTAGCCCATTTAGAAATTATATAAAATAGTACTAAGCACAAAACTTAATGTGCAAATACAAAATGTACATCATATATATATATACATACACACACACACACACATATATATATACACACACACACTTCCACCACCAGTTAAAAATAAACTATTGAGCATATGTGGTAATTTAAATGTGGGTGGGGGGAGGGTGGGAGCATGAACACATGTATTTGCATAGGAGAACTTTTGGCATAATGTCAAAAGACAACTGCAATATGTATTCAAAAGCAGTTATTCCCTGCTGGAGTACTTGGTCGTACTTTTATCAATGGCAGAAAGTGATTCATATTATAGTAGTAACTGTACACACACACAAACACCAGTGTACAAATACACTTGTAGTAATAAGGTTATGTATGTCTTATCATAACACTAACAGTAATTAACATGTTACAGTACATTCTACCATAAAAGGGTTTTTCCTCATGTTTTTATGCATGTATATCTTTAGTACCATTTCCATGTCCTAACAAAAATGTAATAAAAAAGTGTGTTTTTCCAACATTTCCATTTCAAATACAGTGTACAAAATATACACTACACCAAAATCATACGTAACTTTACAGTATACCTGATAAACACATCAAGGTGCCTACTGTTAAGTCTTCTTTTCTGCCTTTATGGAAACAAACAATCATGGATTGTGGGTAAAAACTTAGAAAGCCTTCAGATCACTACGCTGGTGGCACTACGGGAGCTCCTATCCTAAAAGAGAGAAGTGATGGAGAGAACCACAGGTCAGTCAGGCCTAGAGGTTAAGAGTCGGAGGAGGATTACATTTAAAAGTGTAGTCAGACAGACAATGAATGCATATTTAACAGCTGACAGCAAGCTGAACACGTTCAGTAGCTTGAATAGTGGATCTTACAGAAAGGGGGTCGTAGTTCCTTCTGTTGCTGTGGCGACCGGACTGATTCTCGATGGAGGAGTAGCTGGGGGGTTTCTCTGGCCAGTCCTTCCCTTTACCTCCTTTGGCCCTCCAGCTGTCTTCTTCATCGGAGCTGGCGTCTCCCCGGCCCAAGGAGCGCCGCAGCTCCTCCTTCAGGTCGTCGCGGCTGTAGGACCTGGGCTTGGACCTGCCCCCCCTCCTCCCGGAGGGCCGGCCACGGTCCTCCCCGGCTGCCTGGCCGCGGTTCTCCCAGTCGGAGTCGTCGCTGTTGCCGCGCAAGATGCTGCGGCGGGGCAGGGACGTAGCCCTGTACGCGCGGTCGTCACGGTGACGGCCCCCTCCGCCCCCACCAGCGCGAATGGAACTCCCGCTGGACTGCCGGGACGTCCTGTGGCCGACGCGGACCCCCCCGTCGTCCTCCTCTCCCCCTCCGCCCCTGCGCAGGGAGACACTGGGCACGCGCTGCACAATGGGCGGCAGCGTGATCACCCGGCGCTCCGTGCCGTGCACGGCCATCTCGCCCAGGGCCGACAGCATGCTGGGGGGGCCGGGCGTGTAGGGCACCGCCTGGGGGGCGCGGTGGTGCTGCGGAGCGGCCTGCTGCATCGGTGGCGCGTACTGAGCGGCGCCGTGGGGCGGCACCGGGGGAGCCCCGGCGTCCAGCCCCCTCACCTGGTTCTCCAGGAAGTCCAGCACCTGGTTGTGGCCGTTTCCGTAGTAACCGTGGTGCGGATGAGGGGGCGGCGGCTGCTGCTGCTGCTGGTGGAGGGCCATGGGTGCCATGGCGAAGTTCTGCTTGGACGGATGGTCTGAAAAGGAGCCTGGGGGTACAGTTGCGGTTTAGCACGCGCAGAGAAAAACACAAGCCATCGCGCTCCGCGGCGTCTGTGTGTGTGTGTGTGTGTGTGTGTGTCTCACCAGAATACAGGAGGGGCTGGCCCTGCGAGGAGCCACCGGAGTACACGGGCGCGTAAACGGGCTGGCCGTGCATCCACGGAGCCATCGCTTTGCTCACCTCCTTCATCATCCTGTGCTGCATCACCGCTGTTTGCAGACGGGAGATTTGGAGACCTGACGTTATAAAAACATCCCGTGCATTTCTTCCCCCCCACCACCACCACACTGTTGATGAAGGTTTATTTGGCTGCGGGTACCACACCTCACCCAGACCGATTGGAAACGGTTCAACGGTTTACTACTTATTTTTTTGAGGGGGGCGTTAATGGGTATTTTGAGTATATTACCTTAATTCATTAGTATCTACGTTCAATCTGAGGCCACATCAGTATTTCTGCAACAGACTGTTTCGGGGTAACGTGACTTTGTGTCAGGCCATGCGTGGCAGATTTAGCCGTCTGGGCGCTGCATACGTCAGCCTCCACAGCAAAACTTGAGACCAGAAATGTTGCATTTCTGCTCCCATTGACGCGCGGTGCAGCGCAGCGCTCCATCTTGCGACTGCTCCAGTGGCCCCACCTTTCTCCGGGCAGCAGCAGGTCTCCGGGCAGCAGGGGCAGCGCACGTAGCAGCAGCACTTGTGAGGGCAGCACTGGCAGCAGCAGATGCAGAACAGCATGATGAGCAGCAACCCGCCCATGATGATGAACAGCACCGTCAGCCAATCTGGAGGAGGATTAGAGGGTCAGCAGCCACCACACACACACTGCGCAGAAACAAAAGACAAATGCCTATTTCATTAATAAACAAGGCAACTGACCAATCCCAAGCCCCACCCCTTTTTGCCTGTCCTCCAGTAACAATCTGTTAGCCTATTATGCTGCTTTGTCCAACCTAGTTACAGTAACTAAGGGGGAGGGGCTTCAGGTGGGTAAATCACAAACAGTTAATTGAACATTTAACAGACACTTTAATCCAAAGCGATTTAACACAATCGCAAATAGCAGGTAGGAGTTAGAAATCTTGCTCAAGGATGCTTACTGGTATGCAATCCCCCAGGCTCAAACCCAAGACTGTCTTGGTGGCAGAAACATCCAGAGACTAGACTACTCTGACAACGTCATATTACCACATGATGGGTTATACCTACAGCATTCACATTACAGACATCATATATATATAGTCGGGACTATGGAGATCGACAACTGTTCATTTGTTTAGATTTTCATGATTGCCACAGTTGGGAATAGAGATGGGATAATTGTCTGGAGGTCTCCTTTAACTTACTGTAAACGATGAGTTTCACTTCCTGATCAGAGTCTCCCGTAGTGTCACCAGTGGCATCAACCGTGCAGAAATATACGCCGTTATCCCACCACATTATCTCCGAAATCACCAGGTCGGCCTCTGACAGCACACGCACAAACGGTCAGTTATTTCTGTTCAGTTGACATTGATCTGTGTGGTTAACCACAATCAAACCATTGTGACATAATATAGCCTGCTAATACAGCATCTAGTATTGACACTGGTCCTTAGGCTCACTGTTTCGAATGGTGATCTTGCGCTGGGTATACTCCGATCCCAGAATAGGCTCATTCGTGCCTTTTTTCTGAATCACTGTGCGTATTGTACGCTGGCTATCTGGGCAGTCATTGGTTGGATCCTGGCCCAGATGAAGAGCCGCCTGATAGCCTACAGAGATGGGAAAGGGAAAAGGTATAGAATGCAGATGTGATCACAATACCTGAACAAGATACAATAGATAAATATATGAACCATGTTTGCAGATTGTTTAAAATAAATCTTAAATTGTTATCATCTTTAAAATAAATGTAGAAGATGAACACTCCTCATAGCATTTAGGTGGCTTTGTCTGATCTCACCTGTGGTATAGTATTCCAGCACAGGATCTTTGCAAAATGATTTGAACTTCCAGGTTAACAGGACGTCTGAAGGGTTAGCTGATGTTGAGTAGTCACATAGAATAGTCACAGAAGCAAACAAAGTTGTGCTCCTTTCCGACTGTGGAACAACCACCTGTATCGATAACAGCTCTAAAGTTGATTTGTTTTTGTTGGTGAGGAAGGGGATGGGATGCGGCATTGGGTTGGAAATAAAATATTATGTTAATGAAACACAGAGTACACCTTTAGTATTTTGCATCTGTAGGCCCTAACTGTACGTTATAGGCTCAATAAAGCCAAAAATGACACCGTGTGCAAGCCCGGACAACATTGTTATTATTTAATGGTTAGGCCTAAATACAATTATTATAATTTTATTCACAACAGATATGAGCAAATGGATTTCTTGTTGTTCTCTGGTGAGTCACGTGACTGCTGCTCGGGCCTTGTTCTATTTTACTATCGATGATTAACTTGACGACATGGCACTTTCGATAGTTCATCAGAATGGCTTAAAACACACTTATTGTCAATAACACACATATACCGTGTAGGCCTAATAGTAGGCCTAATAGTAGCCTACATACATTAAATACTTTACCTGCTGGCAGGTAGGCCAGTAGAATCGCTGCAAATATCAAACGTCCCATCTCGCGTCACCGTGCCTACAGGACTAGCCTATATTTCCTTCTAGAAAAACGCGAACATCGAGACGAAACTGTTCAAAAGTTAGCGCCACTTGGGACGATCATGTGTGTATTTGATCACACCATAATAATTAAGCTCTGTAAAGTCCTCTTGACAATAAAGCAACAGTATTTTCACTCCGTTGAATAACTTTCTCACGAAGACACGCTAAGCAAACACAAACCCCATCCCCCAGCTGCAGGTGACATCACACTGACCCCGCCCGTAACAGGTGCATAGAGAAGAGCAGGACACGCTCCTTCCTATTCCAGCGTCAGAAACAGACCATTTTGCCTCTAAATAATATTTAGCCTAATGCTTAGGTTATTATACATTAGGCTAATTGAATCGACCGAGGATACCGTATCTCCTGTAACTCGTGAGTGAATGCAACCAGGCTCAGATTTGCGCTCCATTTTGGATAGGGCGCAAACTATCTAACTTGGCTCCGCCCGACAATTGTTCTCAATATTGGGTCTGGTTACAGCAGGCTACATATCTAACTATTCACTAACGTTAATTTACATATAGCCAATGTGTGAGGTAATTTGTTTAACGGTGTGTATTCTTCCTCAGCAGTAGATGCACCATAGGGCCTCAAAAGGCTAAATGATCATTGTGTTGTCGATAACAACAAAAGTAAGAATGCATATTATAAGGATGCCTATTATATTGGTTAGAAGAACAATTACCTACTGCAATTATTCACTCTGGCAATCTCAATTACGAGTTAATTCTCAGAAGAACAATGAATCTGGTGTTCTGTGTGTGTGCATATCTATTGAGCGTTCAGCCACACTGGTTTTCACTGAATACAGAACACGCATGCCTAAACACAAGTACACCCCCTCATTCAATGAAGTATTTGTACTTGAAATCTCAGTGGAAATGTTGCCTTTGTCACCGTGTGTGGCTCTAACCACCCATCTGTTTCTGGCTTTGGATCACACCAAGATTCCAATTTTCTTTCTACATCCTTCCTGATATTGTGATGTCAGGAAGGATGCCTCACTTGTCTCCGGTTTGCTTTTAACATAACATGAAGAATAAATAAATGTCCTCTGGAAATGAGGATTAGCACCGCTAAATCTGAGGCCATGGTTCTCAGCCGGAAACCGATGGAGTGCCTACTCCAGGTGGGGAG
>JAODTR010054522.1:0-17659 GCA_025399935.1 Amblyopsis rosae
ATTTTTTATATATTGTATTGTTTTTACTAATTTTGAATTGTTTTTAATGACGTAGTGTGAAGCACTTTGTGTTACATAAATTTGTATGAAAAGTGCTATATAAAAAAAGATTGATTGATTGATTGATTGATTCAACACACTCTTATTGGGTAATACAGGAGGTATATGATGTTTGACAGCTCTGACTGAGCGCTATGTTTACATGTCTGCTTACTGAAATCGAAGATTACTTCTGTTATACTTCTTAATTATAGTTGAGTGTTTTTAATGGTGTTTTAAAAAAAGAGTATAGGAAATACCAGCAAGTATTCGAAACCTGTAAAATGGTATTCGGGACAATCCTAGTTTTCAGATAAGACAGGGTTAAAATGCTTTTTGTCAAGAGAAAGATTGTGTATTTTTGAACTCCCTTCAGTGCTCCATAGGAAGCGTCACCCATCATCTGCATTGCCACGCCTGGAATAGGCTTGTGATCTACACCACTTTGTTTGTGTTCCCAGTTACAAAGGCATGACTGTGTCTTACTGTACACCATATTGTGTGTAAACTAGCAGCTACTGGACCGGGATGAGTTATTGGCTGACTTTGCCAAAAAGTGTATTTTATTATAATCGCATGCACAACTTTAATGCAGGAGATTACATGAATAACCGGGTAAATGACCCAGCCTGTGATTTTTCAGCAGACACCTTACTGTAAACGTTCAGAACTCTTAAATTTGAGTTTGAATCTCATTGAATATTGTTGTGTGGGACGATAATCAGATTTGACCTTTCTGCTTTTAGCCACATAGACCAAACTGTCCAACGCACACATGCACACACACACGGCTGTTTTGTGCATGTATTTTGCAGCCATCCCACATGTTCAGAATAATCACCTTCAGAACCCTCAACAGATTTGTTAATCTGACATGTTCTATTCACAGCAAATGATGATCGTCAGCTAACCCAATTCATTCTAATTAACTGACTTCATAAACATGTAAATTAATACACAAATACACATACTCCATTGTAAATAGCCAAGTCATTATGCCCATGCTAAGAGCATTAAGATCAAATGTTTAGTTGTTTAATACTCTTAGATAACTCAGTGCTTTGTTATTCTTTATGTTGTCATAGCTATAAAAGACCACAAGTGCACTCTGTAGTGTGTGTGTGTGTGTGTGTGTGTGTGTGTGTGTGTGTGTGTGTGTGTGTGTGTGTGTGTGTGTGTTAGTTACCCGTTTTGTCTCTATTAGCCTGGTGTAGCTGTCAGTGTGCGATTCCCATTCTGGGAACATTGGAAAGCATGTCTGTCGGAGCCTATCAACCCCCATGCACGCACACACAAACACACACGCACGCACACACGCACACTCTTTGACATTGCGTTAAACAAGCGCACCCCCAGGCTGATTGGAATGAGCATCAGAGTACAGTAACATGGGGTGCATACATGTGGGCTGTTTGCTTTTTCCCCTCGCTACATCTCAAGTTGAAGGACGCGTTCTCTCTCCTCCACTCTGTCACCTGCAGAAGTGGGCTATCTCTCCTGGGGAGAGGACTCTGTGTTGGCCATTCTAGTCCAGGGTCATTAATCAGAACCGCTGGCTGTATCTACAGTACCCATGGGACTGTAGTAAACCCATGGTACTGTAAAGTACATACAAATACAAATACATGGTATTTGGTATATTGTATTAGATTGGAGAAGCATTGTTTTCTGTGGCTCACATAATTGAATACAACGTGGATTGCACACTGAGCTCCACAGAGCTGTCGAGAAATTCCACCGATGCGTTCTCTTCTTCTATAGATGGAGGCCTACATCACTGCAGCACTTTCAATTTCACATAGATATACTTACTGTATATCTATATACTTACTATATACTTATGATTCATGATTCATTTGTTGTTTGTATATATATATATTAGGGCTGGCCCCAAATATTCGATTATACGGGTATTCGTTCATTGGGTATGTATTCGATTTAAATATTGGGATTGGAGTATTTGTTTTTTTCAGAAAATTTCGCATGTTTTCCCATTAATCCCTACGGTCTCTGTATAAACCCATGTGTTTAAATGTAATTGCCTGCCCTACACCGTGTCATCAACACAATTGATTGCAATTGGCTCATTTTGTAAGAAGAGAGTGAGGCTATTCATTTAACACACACTCTTATTGGCTTACAGGAGGTATATGCTATTGGACAGCTCTGATTGGCTCAAATGACGTGTCAATCAAAGTGGCCATTTTGATCACACGGCTATGTTTACATGTGTGCTCACTGAAGCTAGTAATCGAAGATTACTTCTGTTATACTTTTTGATTATAGTTGAGTGTTTTTAATGGTGTTTTTGAGAGAGTATTCAAATACTCGTTTGGAAATACCATCAAGTATTCGAAACCTGTAAAATGGTATTCGGGACAGCCCTTGTGTGTGTGTGTGTGTGTGTATGTATATATATATATATATATATATATATATATATATATATATAATTTACAAAACATAACTGCACATTTACTGGCATATAAAAATGTACAGTATACATTATGTACTGGTTTTGGTGTCATGGTTTATATGAAATCTTCTGCGTTTGTCCTCTGCTATACCTCTATCTCAATCACAGAACACAATGTATAATACGTGTGTACAACAGACAAATTACATGATTTTCATTCCGTTTGTACGTATATGTTTAATATGTAATATAATATACTCTTGAGAGTCAGAGGAAGTTAATGCAAGTTACATGTAATGTGCAACTGATTCAAATCTCAGTGCAAATGAGATATACCATGTTAGGATTTGTAAACTGCATATACAAAAGCATTTGACCTAAAGTTGATGTAGGGAGCAATGCTCAGAAGGGTGAATAAAAGTATAATATCCTACAGAATGATGATTGATTGAGGTGAAAACCATGTTGAGTACATCTTAAAAGTTTTCCAGGTAGCCCCGGACACCATAGACAACCACTGCATTACAGTATGTGAACATATTTTAAACCCACACGGTCATTAGTCTCCTCATATGAAGATGTTTAGGGCCTGACGCAGTAAGGAGCTTGCTGTTACTGCAACCTGCAGCTTCTCTGTGGGAGGGCAGAACTATCGACCACAGCTTGCTTGTGTGGCCCTAATTAGAACCTTGATAAATGAGATCAGCATTCACATGAGGTGTGTTTGTGATTGCATGTGTGCGTGCGTGTGTGCGTGCGTGCGTGTGTGTGTGTGTGTGTGTGTGTGTTCAACTCATACAGTAATACCAGTGTGGCATTGAATGAGGTTCCTTATTAATGTCTCATGGTGCAACATACTATTGTAGAAACCCAGTGACTGCTATACAAGTCAAATCAAAACGATGAATTCAGATAGTCATAGTGCAGTCAAGAAGCTAGTTCCAGCTTTAAAGGCATATAGTATTTTTTTTTATCACACATGCAGCGCTAGCGTGCTGAGGTCATTAATATTACAATAGCAACCTGAGGCATGGCAGAGCAGTCAGTATTCACAATCCTCACACCTTAGGACAGTATATTTGACCATTTTATTCCAAGTTACCTTAATGGTGAATACTGTCAGAAGATGGTTGAAAGTCCTCTACAGGAGCACTAATGAATGTAATTCCATATTTTGCTTTGAGTAAGCATTTGATGGCACATTCTAAACACTACAACAACTTCTCTTTTTACTATTTTACACAGGTGTGTTTTCATCTTTGGATATGGGTACAAGTATAATCTTTATTTATCTTACCAACATTCTGTTGATTATCATCATGCTATTCTTCTGGTTTAATATATGATTAATAAATGGGGGCCACTCTTGTTCAACACACCATAAAAGCACACCTATGTACATCCCACTGATCTTCATATTATTGTGGCAAGAGTTCAAGAAGATATACATTAACCTAGCCTGATTCTGCCATGTTTATATCCAAACGTTCAGCCAAGGGAACAATTGATTTAGTTCCACCATGTTCAATCATGCAGACTAACAGTGTATATATATATATATATATATATATATATATATATATATATCTCGCTTTGCTACAGTATGATGTAACTGGATCTCCAAATAATATGAACAAACAGAGGTTTTTTATGTTTAAAACTGTATTGGGTCAAAAATTTACTATTGGATATATAACCAGAAATACTGACCCTACTCATTGAAAAACAAAAATTCAACCCTAGAGTGTTATTGGAGGATATTACAAGACATTACTGTTTACTGTTTTATCACTTTTATCAAAATGAAACATTGTTATGCTGCATATCAAGGTCAACGAAGTGACCATATATGGTAGGGCAAGGAATGTGTTTATGTGTTTGTAGAAAAACACATAAACTTAAAATTAAAAACTTTTAAATATTTATTTAATATTTGTTAATGATATATATGTACATATTATTTAAGAACATTTAAAACTTTTGTCCACCTAAACTAGTGTTTTATTTTAATTTATTTAATGTTTTCTTTCCTTCACGTTTATCAAAGTCCAGTCCTGACTTTGTTTTTCTGGGAATTGAAGTGAAGTTAATTTCTACTGCGCTGGTGCTATGATTTTTGTATTATATTAAGCTACTAAAAGTAATTGCTAGGTAACATTAGCTAGCACAAGCTAGTGCTAGTGTTACCTAGCATCTTATATCTTAATTTGAGAAAGTATTCCAAACTTTCCACACAATTAAATCCATGAGTCATTCTTGAGTATCCTGCATTCATCTATACTGTGGGCCTATTCTATAGGTTACAGTAGGCTATAATACATGGATACATTCATAGTTTGTGGGAGAGAACTTACTGGGAGAAAAGTAACTGACATTGTGTAGCCCATGGGCATGCAATTAATGCAGATGAAATCTGCAATAATTGCATAATAGCCTATATATATATATTATACTATTAAAAAGTATAATCAACTACAACTTTTATTTGGTTAGCATAATCGAAAAGGAAGAGAATATTTTTTAAAATTGTTTCAATTAAATTGGCAATGTGGTGAAATAGGTCCTACTGATAATAGGCTAATGCACATTTGTGACCTTCAAATACAAATGAATTAATTTCTCATTTACATAATGTTATATTTGTATAATTATGTTATGTATATTATCTCATGCCTAATTGTGTTGTGAACACAAGAATCAAGTGAGTTATCAAATGGAAGTTACACAGTTAATGGAAGTTAATGCATTTTTCCTTGGTATGTCCCTTATTACTTAGCAGACTTTGCAAAGGCAGAGTACATTAACTTCCAATTATGGATAAAAAGTCATATTTGAGCTCAAAATTGTTATGCAAATAAATAACATCATTAAAAAAACAAAGATTTGCCACATTTCTACCTACAAAAAACCTTTAAATTCATTTTTCTCAGTTCTACACTCTAGCGAGTCAAGGTCTTTAGCCTTTGTAGGACAGAGTAACATCCTGAACACACAATCACAAACACACTGACCATACGGTCTACAGCGTTTGGCTTTCCATATAGTACATTGCATAGCTGTATTCTCTTTGATCTCCCATTTGTAATTGCAAAGACAAATACTGTCGAATCAGCATCACTTTCATTAATAATGTTAGCTGATATTTATTATCCATTTAACCCCCCCCCCCCTCACACACACACACACACACACACACACACACACACATACCCACACACCAAAAGCTAGCAATGCTTCCTGGTACTATTTTGTACATGGACACACATGCTAGTTAGTGTTTGATTACTCTTCTTATATTTTAAATTGATAGGCACTGTAAATGCAATGACCGAAGACTACTGTAGTAAAGCACCCCACCCCCTGCCCCACACACACACACACACACACACACACACACACACACACACACACACACACACACACACACGATCTCCAGGGTGAAGACGATCAAATATAACACTTCCATTAGCACATACACACTTGCAGACTATATACAGTAATGGCTGCCTGTGCTCTTGTAAGCACTCAAATCAAGTCTGTGGTCAGGATTATGGTCACTTGTGCTCGGCCAATTAAATTAGGCCAGTGCTCTAAAGGGCCTATAATGTAGTGGGAGAGTGTACAGTCCATCTCCTCCAATAATAATGCCTTCCCCAGCATCTGTCCTGTTTCCTCTAATGAGCTACCTCTCTCTTATCTGCTCTCCTTCTACCCCCCTGCCACCATTTTGTACACAGACTTGACCTAATCATGCAACTATACTGTATAGTAGACACTATGGCCTTAATGGCACATTTGGGTTGGGTGCCGAAACTCGGTTCAAAGTTGGAACTGAATCCAAAATGGCAAGGACCGGGTTCCCTTAAAATAAATACGTCGGTTATTCTAGTCAGTTTCAGCATGCGATTTAGTTATTAGAAAGAGCTTTAGCTGATGCGTAGCCATCTGCCTATCACGCTGTACGCGTCATCGCCGCAGTGTATTTCACAACCTAGCATTAGCTATACGTTATACATCAATACAATCCCATTCTCAGTTATCCCCGGGGAAGCGCGTGTGTGCGTGTGTGTCTGTGTGTGACCTCATTATGGTCCAGGTTGACATCTGTGATGAATCAACTCATCTGCTTAATTTGATTCTCAGTGACTTTGGAGAACATGGGGTAGCAGCCTCCTAACATGTGTGTGTGCGTGCGCGCGCACGTGTGTGTGTGTTTTGTGTAGACAAACATTTCCTAGTATCTTGACATCTTTGTTAGTAAAGTAGTAAATGCATGATTAATAGTGTCATTTAGTGCCATTGAACTATATTTACAGTTACTACAGCTACAATATTAGTCACTGAGATTCCTACAGTGTATTAAACGTTGTTTTTGACAAAGCACACAACACTTACAGGGAAAAAGACAGGCTTGGTAGCGTGTCCATAGCAACTGGATCTGCAGCAGCACAATGCGCAGAGGATCAAGTGTGTTGAGAAGAAGGAACCGTGATTACAACGTTTGCGTTCCCAAACCCTGCAGGGTATTTCCTGTGTATTGAGTTTTTGTTTGTACTCAGACGTATCACATATGCATGATATCATTTATTAAGCCTGAGAAATACCAAGCAGCCACACAAATAGAACAACACAGTTGGCTATAGCACATATACAGTGTGCAATGTGTATCTAATTTCAGCATGGATTAAGTACAGTAAATGCAACTAGAATTTCCCTTGCATGAAACCTTGATGGCACCCATGTCTAACAGGCATAACACTCACACTCACACCTTTGCAGGGTATATTTTGAGAGGTGTTAATTAGGCCTAGCGTGTAAGTTGGAGAGGGTGTGTACTTAACAAGAGGGAAATGGGAGTTTATCACACCAATGACAAGCTAGCCCACTATTGTTTTGAGTAGGGTATTATTTAAAAAAAACACATTTAAGAAAATACATAAATGACAAACAAAACGGAGTGGCATGGTAAGTTTAAACGCACATTGCAAGTGTGATTAGATTTATAGAAGGTGCCAACAGCAGGCTCCCGCCCTGGTTTAGTGCTGACTGACTGGAGCCATTGCGTCCTCGTATGAAACACTGCCTTCAGGCCTACAAGTCCCGTATCAACCTGGATCGTGCAGTAACAGCATGCTCGGTTAGATGATTCAGAATGTGTTAGTCATCTGCTCAGTATTCTGAGATGCTTTTTGAAAAATGATGATCCATCATCATTTTCACAATTGCTATAACATGTATGTATGGTGCCATTGAAACAGAGGAAAATACTGGCTGGCATGCGGCTCTTTCGTTGATCTCTACAGTACATATGGTCTAAAAGGACAGTATTTAATTAGTTTTGAAGCTGAAACTCTCTTTTTGTTTTGCATGAAACCGCTAAATACGTTAAAAAAAAGATTCTGCCCCCACCTAAAATCCCTCTGACTACTGGGAGATATGGCAGAATTAGGCTCAGCACTAGTATATCTGTATTGATATTCTTTAATATTAGGCAAGACAATGCACTTTATTTTTATGGCACATTTCATACACATGGGAACAATGTGCTTCATGCATAAAACTACATTTAAATTAATGAATAAAGGCGTATAGAGAATTACACCAAGAAGCAATTTATATTATAGAATAAATCAACTGTTCAATGGAAAATGTAGTGCATGGTTTACAGCATAGCAGAAATCAAAGTGCAATGTTTGCAGTTTAACAGTTTACCATCCGTTTTTTTTTTTTTTTTTGTAATGCTATTAATGTTTTGTGATAGGACAATGTGGACCTAGGAGAGCTGATGTTCTCATTATGCTATCTTCCCACGGCTGGACGGCTCACCATCACCATGATCAAAGCCAGAAACCTCAAAGCCATGGACATTACTGGGGCTTCAGGTATGAACAAACCAGCAAACACAGTCATCATCGCCCTGTGAGACCCTGTGCGTCGCCGGGCATGCAGAAGGCTGCAGATGGGAACGCTCATTCCCTTAGACACATCCAGCTCACATTACACTTTTGCACATTCACAGAGAACTGTAATCCTGAAACCATGACCCATATACAATTTTATTCAGTTAAATATTACCATATTTAACTGTAGGTCATGTATTTATTTATTATTATGTATTTACAACAACATTTAAAAAAGACATTCAAGATATTGATACAAAAATAAATGAGCATTTGAAGCAGATAGATTTATACATTGTGCACATTCCCATTGAAAGATATTCACAGTGGCGAAGTGTGTTGTTATTGTTCTAGCCCACGACTCAACGGATGTTGAGAGTTGTGCCTCTTGGTCATCTGTATACTGTAGGGGGAGACTGGTCACGTCCCCCTACGTCTAGAAATATCACATGACCTCTCCTTCCCCAGACCCATATGTCAAGGTGTCCCTGATGTGTGACGGCCGTAGGCTGAAGAAACGCAAGACGTCTACCAAGCGCAACACCCTGAACCCTGTGTACAACGAAGCCATAGTGTTCGACGTTCCGCCTGAGAACATCGATCAGATCAGCCTGCTCATAGCCGTCATGGACTATGACCGGTTAGTTGACTGTCTGTCCGCCTGTCTTAATAGGCCTGTCATTCAATGTGGAAATGGAAATTAAAAAATTGAGATATTGAAATTACGTAACTCCTTGACGACATGTCATCACGCTGGTTGTCTGGCGTGACATAAGCAATCGTTCACGGTATGCGTATTTCGTTTTTTTTTTCATATCCCCAATTAGCAGCTACCAAGGTAGTGACTGTTCTTCCTGAGGTCCAAATATAAACATTAATATGCAACATTACATAACAGTACAGGTCCAACTACATTCTAATTGCTAACTCACATCTGACCCAAAACCTAGTTTCTTTCATCTCACCCATTACATCCCATATCCCCACATACTATCCTCTACATAATAATTTGTTTGCATTTTAAAAACATAAACAGTGAGTAAAGTTTCCCCCAAAAAGTGTTAAATTGATATAAAACACTTACACCTATTACAGAAATGCTTTTAGAAGCCACAATATCGAAGTAGTGAAAAACGGCAAAAAGGCCCTTGGGGTTCAAAGGGTGGGCCCAACCCTACTCTATAGATAGACTACCTATAAATAGACTACCTATTTAACTGTCAGTGATTGTTTACAGAAGATCCTATTATTTTGTTATTGGGATTGTTTTATTTTTAAGTAATCCTGCAGAAAGATTGTTGATATTTGAACTTGATCAAAACAGACACACCACTCCCTTCATTGCTGCTTTCTCAGAGGCTCTGCCATACATATTGGAAACACATTGTAAAAGGCTAGGATATTGTTTTGTAGTGTGGTCTACACCACATTGTTTGTGTTCCTTGTTACAGAGCCAGGGCTGTGTAGAAAAGTCTGATAATTTTTTCATCACGCACAGAAGTATTGTACTGGAGTCCTACACATCTTCTTTTGGGATCAACAGTGCCTGAGTCCTTAACTGAGCTGGCAACTTCATCACTAGCGAGAAGCGAACTTTATCTGCCAGTTGTTTTGGCCGGAGTGCTGGGTCATAGGCTATTTGTAGTCATGTTCACAGGAGAGATGGTCACATTATCATCTTCTGGAAAAAAATGCAGTTTTAACATTGTTAAAAAAAACACCATTAGTGAAATGGGCTGTGTCAATCTCATAATTCACATCGCTGTCGACTTTGTCATAACTTTGTTCATCATAAACTGTCCTGAGTCCGGAGATACTGTACTGAGTTGAATTAGTGTCGCACATACTGTAGGCTACAGTACAAGCAGCACACTTGCCGTATCATTAGATTCCTGCGGAGAGTTTCATTTTTCAATTACTTTTTTACTCTCCTATGCCCCGCTCTGGTAATTGCGTTAGAGTTTCATTTTTTAAATAACGTTTTTACTCTCCTCTATTGCCCCGCTCTGGTAATTGCGTTTCTTTTTGCTAACTTTTATTTCATTCACTCACTGCGTCTCTCTGAAACTGACATGGCACACATTGCTAGCTCATTGCTGCGCGGTGGCAGTGCTGAGATGGAATAGTCCATATTATAACGGAGTAGGGGAGGGCTGCATTGGCATAATAAACGCTATGTTGTTATTTTAGTTGATACTTTTGGGGGAGTATGAATTACAATCGATTTCATTTTATTATTATGGTTATTATTGATCATTTAATTGGGCCCCCTGGGAGCTGGGGCCCCCAAACAGTTAATGGCAAAGTTCCCCTAAGGAAATATACTTTAAATGTAATGGAAATATGAATGAATGATGACACTGCAAAATATGCTATTGGCTTTAAAGACACAATATAGTATAGATTTGTATTTTATCACATGCTGTATAGACATTTAAAGACATGACTTACGTAAGTTCAACATCCCTTTGAACTGCAGGACATATAAGAGGAAACGTAAATATGTAAATGTGTCTACTGTATGTGTGCATAGGGTAAATATAAATAGGGTGCAGCCACACAAACATTTCTATTTTTTTATTCACTTCACCTAGTTTTTCTGCAGGTGCATTCAGCCTCTTTTATCACGAGCCTGACACTGTCACTGACAGGGAAGTGGAAAGCAAAGTTCCTTCCTTTATTTATACATTAGGCACAATACTAATATGTAATTTACCATTGTTGAAAGTTGGATCACAATGCAACATTTGTGTTATTATAGTGCGAGTGTGTGTGCGTGTGTGTACACATTTAAGGTTTTTGGAAAACCACAAATTCCATGACCTAAATACTACATGTGCACAAAAATCAGTGAATCAGCTTATCAGCTACATTAGCGCTGTGTGAATAACAAGACTTTAAAATTAAACCAACAGAGGTGTTAGTCTGGGTATGTACACTTGAATGAGTCAGTTATTGCAAGCTAATTGTTAATACACTTTTTCTCGAATTCATCTTATATCTTCTCGCATTTTGATAGTTTACCGTTCTCTGTGCGTGCTGAAAAAATAATCTGATACTTCTACACAGCCCTGACTCCATAAATAGGAACATAAACAAAGTGGCGAACATTGCTCGCAACAACAAATTTGTAGAAAACCGCTTTATTGCTTCGCAATGCGTTCCAATGTGTGAGGCAGCGCTGCGGAGGGATATTGTTTGATTTGAGCTCAACGTTCGTGAGAATAACTAACCCTGCCTTTAAGGTAAGTCAGCTGCACCTGGAATGGTGGGCAGTAGTGAAAAATATACTATTTGCTGAAAAAACTGTGTGTTTTTGTCTCTCATCCAAGTGTTGGCCACAACGAGGTGATTGGGGTGTGCAGGGTGGGCAACGAGGCTGAAACTCTGGGTCGAGACCACTGGAATGAGATGTTGTCCTACCCCCGCAAACCCATCGCACACTGGCACCCCCTTGTGGAGGTAGGTAACCCATATGTGTGTCTGTGTGTCTTTTATTTTTTTTATTTTTTTATAATAGGCTACAATTTAAATTAGAAATACCTCAGTCAGAAATAATTTACTTCATTGTCATATTCCACTTTGTAAGTGATATGTTTACATGGTAAATGATGATAACACATGGTAAGAATTTCATAATATTACATAATCCTCATCTACCTCCTTTTCTGTGATTGCCACTACAGAGATGCAAATGAGCTTTCAATTATTTATTTATTTCTCTCTCACACACACACAGAGACACACACACGCACATGCACACGGGGCACACACACGCACGCCCCTGTGTGCGTGTGTGTGTGCTTTCTAATTCATGATTCCCAGGCCAATTAGAGGCAAACAGATGCCGGATCAATTCGTGTTGAGGCGATAACACTGAGTCTATTGAGATTCCACTCCTGGGGATGAGAAGATAAAGCTCTTGACACGCATTTATAAAGCCCGGGACCTGGTACATGTAGGGGCTTGCCCTCCTAGTGGCATGGATTATCACATGATCAAATGTAGGTCATTTTAGGCATAAATAGAAACAGACATGCCCCTTCTGGACTCATCTTTGCTGCACACCCTCAAAACATGTTTTAAAAAAAAACACATGTACTGTATTCCAATAACAGCAACCAGGTACACATAAATACATGCTGGCTCATAGCCACCCAGAGTGATTCACCTTTCAGCTACTGTACTGTAGCTCTCCAGAGCATTCATATCTAGCTAATGGGCAATTTGCTGCACTTGTGTTAAAACTGACTGTGTCCATATTTGCTGTAGGATTTGACTTTATAATAAGTGTTGGCTGTAAATAGATAGCCTGGTGTAACCAGACCTATCTCCTCCTATGGCCGTAGACCTCTGGACAGCATTTAACCAATCGGCTCTACCACCATTTAGAAACACGCTTGACTTCAACGTCTTCTCGCTAACCCACCCTGATTGCACTGCCAGCAATGTGGCTGTGAAAACACGCTAATGCGAACATGGTTTCCAGGTGATAATCTAAAATAGAGCTGAGAGCAATAGTCGGTCGGAGCCAGGCTAGTAAATAGATTTCTTTTTAAATAGATGTATGTCACACTGCTGTCCAATAAAGGACCAGCATGTGCTAATTTGACATGATTAGATGATGAACATTGATTTAAGGTGGAGCTGTAAACGCATCTAGGAAGAATAATTTGGATCTAAGTGAGCTCCAGATAATTGATTAATAATCAATTAACCTTGCCTCATTGGTGAGTGGATTCCCAAAAGGCCTCCATCAAGGTACTGCATGGCATGTCATCAGTTCTACGTGCAGCCATACCTGTATAGGCAGGAAAATAGGAAAACTAATGAATTTAGCATCGCACCAGATGCTCAGTATGCCAACAACGTTTTGTGCTCATTGAGACCCTCACCTGTACGAGTTGCCCACCGTCCAGTTAAGTCGTCATGTGTTGGCTGGCGTACGCCTTGGTGGATCCCAGACTTACGGCCTACATTATATGCACTTAATTGCACGCACAGCACAACGTCGTGTTCACCGACTGACACGTTATTAATCTTCACTCAAGTCTCAAGACACTTTGAAGTGAGGGGTAGCGAACCTCACTGACCCTTTGACCACAAAATGCTCAATAACTCACTGGCTCGATCTCCTAACAAGGTTGTGTGCGTGCATACGTACACACATCTGGCCACTTTCAAATCCCCAGAGGAATGATGCTGAGTGGAAAGCAGAAAGGTAAAATAAAAAGCTTAAAGATCATGTTCCCTCCACGCAGATATCACACAATGCTATCACTGACCAACAGCTATCTCACCCAAAAGGCATGAAAACATGGTCCATAAAGCAGATGATTATATATAACAGCTAGCAGGAGAAAAAAACATAATTAGCAAAAATCAGCAGGGATACAGTAAACAAAACAAAATAAACACTACCTGATATATTTTAAACCAGTCCTTTTTTGTTCATGGTGTAACCCAACCTAATCTTTACTTTGTGAATATAGTCTTGCAACGCTCTATTGGGAAGTGTTAACAGTTGTTTTCTCATACTGGGCATACAGTAGACCTCTGAATCATTTTGAAACAATTAGACAGTCTTTATATATATTACATGATAAAAGGCTTTGCATGCATCTTTATACTGTACATGATGTCATGTAATACTACATAATTACATACGCCTGTATAAAATGCAAAATTCTACATTCTGCATACAAGTTTAAAGTGTTCACATGAGAGTCCCATCACATGTCACTACTATCATCTGCAACTAAGCAACACACATTTCTCTCTTTCATTCTCCCTTAATTTATGGTCCAGTGGGTTTGCCAGGGAACCACAGGGAGTGGTAGTCAAGGGGGGTCTACCAACTCTCTGAAGACACCGCCCTCACCCTGATCAGACACACAGGAAGAGACAGAGAGAGAGAGAGTAAGAGAGAGCGAGAGAGAGAGAGTGTGTGTGTGCATGTGTGTTTGTGTGTTTCTGTGTGTGTGTTGGATTTTGCATTTACTATCTCCTCTAACAATAGTTGTCAACAGACAACTAGAAGTGAATTGTGAGAGAAGTGTTTGTGGTATATAGTATGTGTGGCTTTGTACAAGTCATTGCTTACATTGATGTTTCACTAGAAATAGGTCCTATTGGGAAGCATTTTTCTTATTCCTCGTGTTTTGAGAGCCAAAAAGCACCTAACAACATTCCAAGAACATTCCTAGAGTACCTTTTACACTTAGCAAACCGTACAGCAAACAGTACTAACATGTTGACACAAATGTGGTTAACCTCATGAGGTTAAAGGTTACAGTAGATTTAACTTCTAACCTCCTTGGGTTACCTAACTAACAGTAAATGTGCTTTCTGACAGCTGTCTGTGGACCAAAAAGCTCATTATTGAGTTTGTGTGAATGATTAGCATTAAAAAAAAAGGAAAGCTATATGGGTAATATTATTAGACAACATATTTATAAAGTGAGCATACGTATTATACTAACACATGCCTTTTGTGTTGCTTAGAATCAGCAGGTTTAGTGAATTACTACAGCAAATACATGGTTAATACTCCCTGATTCAAATGTGTTCATGTTACTATAGAAATGACAATGCATGAGACTGAGAAAGCCTAGTGTCGTCATGGCAATGATCGTGGCAATCCTTGTGAGTCACATGCGGAAGGATGTGACAGCCGTATGATGTAAGAATGAATGTCACAACACACTACAGGAGTTGTCAAGGGTTGTTGTTTGTCAGAATGAATTGTGGAAAGGGATTGGTGCTGTAATTGAATCATATGAAACAAATGGGTATGGTCAAAATAAAGAAAGCACTTGAACCGGCATTCTGTGATTAAAGCTGTTTTTTTTAAATATTATTAAATTTTTTGACTAATATACCTCACATACAAGTATGTGAGAGAACAGTGCAAACTCTGATTTAAAAAATGCTAACACTGGGTTTACACCCAACGCCAAATGGACCCAGAGCAGAAGTGGTGTGTAAACAGATTTGCTTGTTTACACAGATTTTCAGTAGCAATCTTTTCTGTTAAGTATTGTAAATAAAAACGACACAAAACACAAAAGCAGCAAGATAACTGCTACAAAGATATGTTTAAAAATCATCTTGTTATTATTAAATACAGTATATACAATTTTACAGGTCTTCAAATCTGTGTGGTTGGCCATTGTTTTATTTGGACCATACCCTGTACTTTATGTCATGAAGGACACTGGGCCTTTTGGTTTGAACTTGGTTAATACTGTTATTGTTTACTGTATCTGTTTAAGTGTTGAACACTGTTATTTGAAAATGAGTTTTGTACTTAGCAGTACAATGCATGGATCATTTTACGTGAGTTATTGTATTTTTTTAAAACAATTTATTTAGTTGTGAGATACTAACCATACTGTCAAAGGAAAATGTATCATCATAAAGCTAAGCAAACTGTAAATTGTCTATTCAGATGCTATTAATAAATATTTCTAAATACAATATTAATTGATTTATGACTGACTGATTTAATTTAGATCATACAAAGGCAAAAAGCTGGACAGACACACACAAAATACACAATAATGCTGCTGTTGAAACACAAATCCCTCTTTCCCCCGGGACCACTCAGCTAACAACTGCTGTGAGTTGTCCCAATGGAGGTTGGATGGAAACACCTACAGTACAGTATGAAGAGGTGATGACAACACAAAATACACAGGCCCACACAGTATGCAGAGTGCAGTAGTATACTGTATCACAGACGTGGTTAAAGTGAATCTATATGACTTTCTGCCACTAGATGTCAAAGTAAACGCACCAGCATCAGACCAAAACTAATTCTATGTGGGCCACACCCACACATGTGCTAACGACCAGTTTGAAAAACAAAGCTCCTAGGAGCTCGGCTTACACACACAGATGGAGTGTGATGTTATTTTCTGCTCAGGAAGAAATCATTAATTCATTATATCTTTACATAGAATATGCATATATATGCATTATGTTTTATAACCTCGCAAGACCATCCTTATCTCGCGAGCTTCAGTTTGACTTTGCCACAAGAATCAGTCTGGAGAGCTTGGATATCGATATGTTTCAGACTGGTAAACCTGTTGCCGTCATAGTTTAGCTACGGGCTTGGTTTAGGTGTGACAACTCGAGTGGAAAACGCCTAGAGATAACACAATATATCATCGGTTTTATTCTAATTTATTGGAAGAGCAAAGGCTTTTCTCAATGGAAAATATGTTCTTCTCACAACTTTTGTACTGCAAGAGTAGATAACAGCAGACTGCTGGTTCACAGGTTCGTCTAATCACAATTAAAGGTTTTTTTTGGAAAGCGCCTGCCCTTGAAACAGTTTCAATAGACGGCTCCCCAGATGGCTGTGTCTTAACAGACACATGTATCTGGTGTGTCAGGTTATATGTTTATACTATATTACAGTAATGTTTAAAATAGTATACAATACTGTATCACCTTTAAATATAGATACATACGCGTGTGCACGCATGCACGCACACACACACACATACATACACAGCCATGGGTGAATTGACAGGAAGCAGCAAGTAATCTGTTTATGCTGTGTGTGTGCATGGTGTGTGCGTGCGTGTGTGTGTGTGTGTGTGTATGTGTGTGTAAATGGTATTCCTGGCAGATACTGTCTCTTAGGGATGCTCTCTTGAGCAGAATATTATAGAGGATGAAACAGACATTACATCAGCTCTGTAAATGTCTCCTCAGGCACTTACAGTTCAGCTACTTGCCTGGTGTAGCGGCAATACAATCTAGACAAGAGGTCTCTGGCTTGTTTTTAAATAGTTGTGCAAATCACTTTGTTCATAGCCCATACTGTAATGAAATGTACGATATACAAATAATGTATAAATTCACTAACTAACTAAGAATGCTGCTCGTATCAACAAAGCCGTAGTACATTTGCTTCAAAAATCTATTTGCATGTGAGGTAGCGCCGCGGAGGACTGCAGAGCGATACTATTTTGATTTGAGCTTGAAGTTATCAAGGATGACTGACCCTGACCCCGGTGATTCAGAGATGTACAGTACAGTATCCTTGTGTTTGTATACTGTATGCATGCAGTAGAGTGTACAGTAGGTGTACAATGTAGCAAGTGAGTGTGTAAACAATTACAGTCAAACACCATTACTGGGCTCCAGTAGGGGACTCCATAGTTCTACTGGGAGACTTCAACGCGCACGTGGGCAATGATGGAGATACCTGAAGAGGAGTGATTGGGAGGAACGGCCCCCCTGATCTAAACCCGAGCGGACGTTTGTTGTTAGACTTCTGTGCTAGTCA
>JAODTR010054533.1:6113-17658 GCA_025399935.1 Amblyopsis rosae
ACCCCCCCCCCCCCCGTATTATACGATTACCTTTTGATGTTTCAGCTCCTGTGCACCAAATGCAATTACTCTGTAAACCCTCTAGTAATTACAATAAATTGGACTACAGTAATGAATGGAAATTGTATAAAAATATGTCCCAGACATCCTAATTGTTCTCGTTGTAAAACCCTCCTTAAAAGTAATATATGTACACAGGTATAATACATATAATATATGATATGATATATGATATATCTACACAGGTATATTACATATAATATTTAATATGATATATCTACACAGGTATATTACATATGATATATAATATTATATATCTACACAGGTATATTACATATAATATATAATATGATATATCTACACAGGTATATTACATATGATATATAATATTATATATCTACACAGGTATAATACATATAATATATAATATGATATATGATATATCTACACAGGTATATTACATATAATATATAATATGATATATCTACACAGGTACACTACAATATATTATATATTATGATATATCTACACAGGTATACAACATATAATATATAATATGATCTAACATTAAGTTTGGCATCAGAGAGACACCTTTCCCGGCTCTGAGGTGAAAACCAAGCCAAACGGCCAGGCGTGAAACTGTCATTTTGGCTGATATAGATGTTATTGATCGGTCGCACTGCTAAATTACTGCCCACACATTCGTGACATTGGGTCGACACATTTCGGCTGCCCACCTGCTCTCTGTCTGGGTCGACCTCCAGAACCACAGTGCCCCAACAGGCAAGAACAGGCATTGAAGAATCCACCGCATGCATGGGTTGTCTCCACACGCACAGCTGTATCAGCTGAATGAAGCCAAGAGGTTGGCAGTGCCTTGACCTCAACATGTGTGGGGAGAAGTTACTGCTCTGACAAGACAAGACGTGGAAGTGAGAGGCCCTCTGAGCTGAGCAGAACTTTATGAAATGTGTCAGTGTCCATAAAGTCTTGTGAGCATTGACACATTCTCTCTCACTGTTTCTCACTATATACACGGTTCAAACACAGGATACTGTATACAGTGTCTTATATACTCTGTGTGTGTGTGTGTGTTGATTTGTAAGACATGTTTTTATGCTGCTTCTAAAGAATAAAACCTTTGATTCCAAATGCCACATAATATTTGCTCCCATAATAGACATCTTAACAACATGCTGTTCATAGTAGCCCAATGAAACAACATGGCCTCTGCTGTTCATAGTAGCGTAATGAAACAACATGGCCTCTGCTGTTCATAGTAGCCCAATGAAACAACATGGCCGCTGCTGTTCATAGTAGCCCAATGAAACAACATGGCCACTGCTGTTCATAATAGCCCAATGAAACAACATGGCCACTGCTGTTCATAATAGCCCAATGAAACAACATGGCCTCTGCTGTTCATATTAGCCCAATGAAACAACATGGCCACTGCTGTTCATAATAGCCCAATGAAACAACATGGCCTCTGCTCTTCATAGTAGCCCAATGAAACAACATGGCCACTGCTGTTCATAGTAGCGTAATGAAACAACATGGCCTCTGCTGTTCATAGTAGCATAATGAAACAACATGGCCACTGCTGTTCATAGTAGCCCAATGAAACAACATGGCCACTGCTGTTCATAGTAGCCCAATGAAACAACATGGCCTCTGCTCTTCATAGTAGCCCAATGAAACAACATGGCCTCTGCTGTTCATAGTAGCGTAATGAAACAACATGGCCTCTGCTGTTCATAGTAGCCCAATGAAACAACATGGCCTCTGCTGTTCATAGTAGCGTAATGAAACAACATGGCCTCTGCTGTTCATAGTAGCCCAATGAAACAACATTTGTTGATTGGTTAATTAATTGATTGATACAGTATATTCATATTACATTTTCACAGAAAATTATATATTTTAAGTTTTGTTAAATCAATGATGCAGGAAAATCACATTTTCAGTGTTATGGTGCTACTGAATAATGTATGAGCTATAGTACATTTTTTACTGTGGTTTTGGGGCAAAAACTACCATAATTGTAATTGTTTATCTCTCACATGCTCACGCACACACACACACACACACACAAACTCATAATTAGCACACAAATTAAATATAAATACTGTATATATAAAATCTTTCAATTATTTTTAAAAGACCAAGACGACAATAATATAAAAGACACAGAGAAACCAAAAAAGCATAGATAACTTATGTAAAACTAACATATTTTAAATAATGACTTGAACCCTCAAAGTCACCTTTTGACACCTTAGTGTATCACGTTGAGACACTGGTTTAACCGGACGACATTGTTTGTTTTGGTTCGTTGTGTCAATCAAAATTTGTCAGAAAGGAGGATCCTTTTTGGAATGTACCACTTTTTCTCCAGGCTACTGTTCATGTTGTAGCAAGCAATAAATGAACACTATTGCAGTGGAAGTTAAATTATTTTAAATGCAGTGGAATTCATGTAAATACAGATATATATAAGTCCTCAAAATACATCTTATAGTACACAAACACATTATTTGTACTAGTCCTGTACTTGATCCTGACATATTTAATTATGTTCTGACACGTTTAATTTTTATTGTATGTGTGTGTGCGTTTGTGTGTGTGTTTCTTCTTTGAGAAATAAAGCTATTCAGATTGTAGGGTCACGGTCAGATGAGCAAGGGAAAAAAATAAAAACTGCAGAACACAGAATTAAAGTGAAATGTCATTTTAAGGTCAAATAAACTTTTGTGGCATTTCCAATTAAATACGAACGTGTCTCTTTCTCAGAATGTCAGATATATTATTTTCTTAAGATTAACAGCGTTTTGTGGTATCAGGTTTCTCCTCTAATTACTCAGAGAAATAGACTGTGCGCACTTGAATGATCCGAGACAGGCTTTGTCATATTTCTGGTGAACCTGTCGACCAGGTGTCGCCTGCAGTCTGAGCCCAGGGTTCGGCTGTCCGTCGCTGATTAGGCCGACCGATGGATTACGCAGCCATGAGACCCCATTCATCGCTGCATCGCAGGGCTTTCTTCTCAACATTACACTGAAGGCCATTAAATGAAACCTTGAAACCATGAAGTGCGTTATGCGCTAGCACCCTAAGATTCTGTTCCATGTAATTGTGGTGAGCAGATGCCCTGTCCGGGAAATGAACTTTGGTTTGTAGGCAGCAGCGGCCATGTAACCGTGTTACCTTATCAATCAATAAACTGAAAAATTGTCAGCTTATTGGCTTTTCAACACAATCAAGCATAATCAAGATTGTTAGTAGCATGTAATTGTTTCGCTTCTCAGCAATGGAGAGATCATGACTCACGGGTAATCTGCCTCACCGAATGATCTTGTGTTTATTAATAGTGTGGCAATGTTACATTTGTTAATATGACCAAGGACACCACATGAATTGCATTTTCTGGAAGCACACTTCCTTGTCGAATGTTTAATGGTAATTGGGTAAATGTTTGTTTATTTCATGTCAAGTTGGGTCGCAATCTGTATCTGTGCTTAAAGGGTATCATTGTTTTGGCAAAAAACCCGCAGATAAATAGATAGATAACATACAATGCATGAATCACATGCATACATGCCTTCAAAGAAATCCTGAGTGACCTGATTTGCATTTGAATGGCATATTAACATCATGCTGTATATTCAGCAGGAAAATAACAATTGTTCAAAATGACAGCAATCCCCCTTTTTCTGTTTACAGCGCTATATTGTAAAATTGGGCCCATCTGGTTAAAAGGGATGTTTGGGCGCCACACACACATTAGTTGAGGCGTCAATGCCTATTATGTAAAACAGTTAATTTATTTGTAAATAGCCAAATAAACTCCCTGCTGCAGCGGCACTGGTTGCCATCCATGAGGTCCAGCTCCCCGCCTCATGCCCGGCGGTGCCCGGCGATGCCCGGCGGTGCCCGGCGATGCCCGGCGATTCCCGGCGGTGCCCGGCGGTGCCCGGCGATGCCCGGCGGTGGCAGGAGCACACTGATGTCAGACGAACATCCAGGCATGAGCAAGAAGGGTGGGGCAGCACCGCGCAAGCTAATCCTCCTGGGGGGAATTGGGGGGAGAAAGAAGAGAGGGGAGGGAGGATTGTTGTCTCTAAGCTTGTAAACAAACACGATCGCAACACAATCGTTGGCTCTGCTTCAAATGGAGGACTATATTGTGTAGTGCTGAGTGATGGGGGGGGGTAGTGACAGTCTTATCTCCCACGGCCAGTTGGGCCTCCTCCCCCCCAGAGTGTCAAGGGGCTGTGATCTGAAGACCAGCCTGGTGGGAAGCAGAAGAAAGGGCCCTCCCACCAATAGCTCTCCCCGCTCCCACCCATGTCCACTTGCCTTCATGTTGTTTACAGAGCGCTATGGAGCGGGGGAGTTCTCTCTCTCTCCTCTCTCTAAGGAGGTGCTGTGAGGAAAACAACCGTTTCATTATCACAATTTCATTTCATTATCCCGATGAGAGTGTGTGGATGCGCTGAAGGAAACACCGGAAACGCATGGAGCTGCAGCGTGGATCAATAGACAGACAACACTATCTGGGAAAATGCTGTCTACACACACGTGCACGCTTGCACACGTGCATGCACGTGTGCAAGCGTGCACACACAAACGTGCGCATACTCTAGGCACACATGCATACACACACATACTGTACAGACATGCGCACATGCACACACGCGCACATGCATGCGCACATACTCATATAGTGTACACGCACACACACACACACACACACTGAAATGCTCGCCGATGTTTTGAAATCCATTTAGCTCGCCCCACTCCTAAAAGATGTGGCCGTACAATATTTTGTATGTTATTACTGCAAAAGAGACAGCATCAGAGCCCAGCTGATGAGGCGAGCTGAGAGCAACATTAACACGGCAACGACTCATCACTAATGTCGCCGGGAAACCAGGCAAACACGCGTTGCAGAAAGACGTCGTTATGACAGAGGTCGACAGTAGCCACCCAGATCTGCTGTGCTTTTGATTTTATTTGTTATTATTTTTACATATTGATTCTTTTATTTCACTTTCAATTAGTAGTAACATCTGGCTGATTAGCTCCGCCCCGGCTTGGAGACGCTAATCAGAGATGGTTGTGGAACAGAAAAGGCAGCTGTGATTAGTTTGGCTGTCTCATGTGTGTCTGTGCCTTGGAAGCTTATGAGCCCAAATGTAGAGCTGAAGAATCATTCATCAGCGGCACACCATCAGACACCACCAGACACCATGAAGTGGGCCGGGTGGTCTAGTGGTCTGGGTGTTGAGCTCCCAGTCGAAAGGTTGTGTGTTCAAACCCTGGTGTTAACCTACCTAGCAAGATGCCTAACTCCCTAACTGCTCCTGGTGGTTGGTCGCACCTTGCGTGGCAGCAATCTCCATCAGTGTATGAATGTATGGGTGAATGTGAGGCAACATACTATAAGGTGATTTCAGTGGCTGAAAGACTGTATAAACACAGTCCATTTACCAGACACCATGAAACAACTTAATTGGGTCCTACAAAACTTACGCTATGCACCTTTAACTAATACCATCATTTCTGACATATTGGTCCTGACTGAACAACTTGTTCTGTTGCTAGATCAGATGCTAGCCCGCGTTGTGCTGAAGTTTGTTAACGGCACACTCATTGATTTACAGCGTCAACAGAACAGGCTCGTTTTTGTATCAAAGAACTGCAACCACGGGCTATATGTAGCTCCAACACACACACACACATGCACGCACACGCACGCACACACACATGCACACATGCACACACACACACGCACACACACATGCACGCCAATCAAACACTGAGACATGTAAATAACGTGTCGGTGCATTTGAGAGAGAACACAGCGTAGTTGATAAAACGCGGACGCCTGTGTGAATAAGCGATCGCCTGCGAGGATCATCGATCGCCTGGCAGCTCAGGCTCCACAGGGGAACGTGGTCTGATTGAAGACAGGGCTGTCTGATGGGGGGGGGGGGTTCTGCTACCCAGATAAGGCGCCACGTTCACGCCGGGCCTCGTTTCGTTTTTCCCGCCGTCACCACGGAGACGAAGAGAGCTGTCAGCTGCGGAGATGTCGCCGTGGAAGCAGCGCCTGGCTAATGACAGAGCAAGCCTGCCCTACTCGCTCCTGGGTCCATTAGGCCCAATATCAGCATGGAAATGATGCGTTACCGGGGGCAACGCTATTTATACTGTACACATGCCCTTCTGCATGTGTGCATGGGAATATCTTGTGTTTGCATTCGTACGGATGCGTGTGTGCCTGTGTTTGCATATTGATTTACAGCTGTCCCTGTCTTTGCTGCCAGTATCAGTGTCTTCCTATACATCATCCTCAGAAACACGAGTCATAAAACATATCAATAATACAGCAGGCTGTACGTAGCAGAGATCCATCAAGTCGGCAAGCGGCTGTTCAATGAGACGTTTTAATAAGTGATATATTTCCCCAGGGTCCGCGGAGCTTCGTAAGCTCCTCGGAGTGTTTGGTCAAGCGGCCCGCTCCCTCTGGGCGCCCAGACGGAGACGGGCACTCTAGACTGCACACAGTGCGGGGGTCCTGCCGCTACCGGTGCACGCTACACGCTACTTCACACGTCGTGCCTGACATTAAAACACACAACCATCCATAAAACAAACCAACAATGAGAAGTGGACATCGTTCATTGTGTCAAACGTGCCTCTCCTGTAGTTTATTATAGAGATTATAGTCTGGAAACCGTGTTCACTTCGCTTTTATTCGCTTTTATTCGCTTCCATCGCTTTTACGGCCACCCTGCTGGCGGACCAAGCAGGGTGGGTTAGTGAGATGACGTTAAAGTCAAGCGTGTTTCTAAATGGTGGTATAGAGCTAGATGAGGAGATCAAGACTGTGGTAGCAAAACCGATTGGTTAAACCCTGTCCAATAGTTTCAACATTAACCAAAGGGCTACGCCCAGTAGGAGGAAACAACTGCGACCAGGGCCGCGTGGCCAGACCATATTCACAAAGTGATTTTGCGGTGTGGTTACACGAGGCTACGACTCCCGGGCCTGTTCAGTGACTTAGATGAAGAACTGCTTCGCTTCGCTGAACCTCACTGGTTTCAACAGAGCTGTGTGACACCAATGACACCAATGTCTTGCCTGTAGTCCCTGTGGTCAAGCTTCTATGCAATCTTGCAGTGATAAAGCACAGGACTGTTTACACGCTGAAGGAGATCAGCAGAAGAGCTGCTCGTCAATTTAAAACACTTTTGACTCGTGATGTTAATAGCACTAGTGTAACTCCTGTGTGTATTATAATTACTGCTTTCATACTTACATTTTCCCCGAACTGAGTGAGACACCTCTGGAAAGGCTTCCCCACAGTTGGCAAACTGTGCTAGTCCAAGGGGAAGCGAGGCGGTGTTGACATTCGAGTCAGGCATCAGAAATAACCTTGCTGTGCGTCTGCCTTGACTCGGACGGCGTGACAGACGGTAAATGGGTTTGTTTGCAGTGTAACTGCCGATTGGGCGATGACGCTGACTGTTGCCGTAATGATCTCCACGGTGCATAATGGTGCTAGCAGCCCGTTTAAAACAGACGTCGGTTGCTCCCACGGTGGAACACAACAGAAATGTTCGCCCTTTGCATTTGGAGTTGTGCGTGTTCAGAGCACTGCTTTTAATCGCCGTTATGGATACTTTTAATTTGCCAACACATAATACAGTATGCCAGTCCCCCTAACACTCAGATAGTGTTTAAGGTGCAAAATTGCATTTTTTAAATGAGACATTGTGACTGGAGCATGAATCAGCACAGATAATTCAAGATAAAAAAATAACCCCCCCCACACACACAAACACACACACACCCCAGTCCTGCCTGTGTCTTTGTGTGTGAGCGTGTGTGCTTCCAGCATGTGTGTGTGTGCGGCAGTAGAGTAGCAAAGGTGATGACACACAGTATAATACCATATTATGAGTTTTTACTGTAACAGCAACATTATTCACACGTCTGCACATATGTACTAACTAAAGTGCACTAAGCTGTTTTCTGCGCTACACAGACTACAGTACTGTGTTGGGCAAGATACTCAGGAACTGTAATAAGTTACTAGTTACTTATTACTGCTTCAAAAAGTAATAATATTACTTTACCTATTGCTTGGTTTTAAAGGTTATTAGTTACGATACTAGTTATGTTACCTTATCTTACTTTCACAAAAAGTGACAACCTGCGTCAAACTGAATCATCTTTATTGGAACAATAATGAGTCAAAGTGAAACCAGATGCCTACCCTAAGTTTGCTAGCACCAGAAATCTCATTCTTGTAACGCAGTAATGCAGCATTACTAAATATTAGTTACTTGGATTAGTAATTGTAATATTATTCCTGTTTAGTAATTAGTAATATTAGGTAATTAGTTACTAATTAGTAGCTAATTAGTAATTAGTTACACTACTAGGTACTGGAACAAGCAAAAGGATTACAGCAACTAGTAACTAGTTACCAACACTGGTCCTGTGCAGCACTGACAGCACTCCACCAGCGTATAGTGGCGAACATGATGATATACTGGTGTCATATAAATCAATGGGAGCGTGCGAGACAGAGCGAACATCGCTCCCTCGCCTCAAACCGGCGTGGCGCCTGCGTGACGGACAGCTGACAGCCGCGGAAACAGCTGGGCTCCACTACAGAAGACTGTGTCAACACCGTCGGCTGCGTTGACGCTGGCCGCGCCAATTCAAAGGCAAAACCAAGTGGCTTAAATATTCAGTCTGGAAGAAATTACTAATTATTCATATGCAAGATTGGCTGTTTGCTGTTTTACAATCTGGTGTCTAGGTGAGACACTGACAGAGAAAGGTCTCTACCAGAGAGGAGATATATAGAACTTAACAGTGCTTTCGCAGGCATATTATATTTACATAGACGTGCAGGCAAAAAAATAAGATCACGGCACTCTATAGGGATGAAACGGTCACGTTTTGCAATAAACCTTGGTAAAATTCTCTATGGTTTCTCCAAAATAATAATTATCATTAAAGGCATAGTCAGCTATTGCAAGCTAATTGTAAGCTAATACACTTTTTATTTAAATTCAATTGGATTTCGCTATAATAAATACATAAATAAATACATAAAAAAGCACCTCTACCTTACCGTTCTTTGTGCATGTTGAAAACATAAGCTGGTGTTTCTACACAGCCATGGCTCCGTTATTAGCAACATAAACAGAGTGGCGAACGCCGCTCACATCAACAAAGTTGTAGTACTACGCTGTGCTTCACAATGTGTTTCAATGTGTGGAGCGGCGTGGAGCTCAGAATTAGCAGGGAATGACTAACCCTGCCTTTGAAGCCATTTGACTACCAGTGTTCCTCAACGGGAACAATCGGCAGTGTTTCCCAGGTGCATTCACCACGACTGGCCTGGAGAAGTGTTCTGCAGCACAAATATACAGCATCATCTCATCTCATCAAGGACACATGAGGGATCGCTGGAAACATCTGGAGGCCTTTTGACGACACTTTTGGGGGTAACCTGGTGCTGGAGATCAGGTGCAGCATTATTCCGTCTTCTCTAATATTCTAAAGGGAATATGTGAAAGGCTAATAGATGGCAGGCCATTTGCATATAAATGATTGTGAAGTCTCTGGTGATCTATGACTCTAGATTAGATTTAGCAGCGACAGGGCTGAGTGGCGCGAGAGCAAGCAGACATTTACAAAGGAGGAAGGAGACGTTTAGAAACACCAGATAACCTGTTACATCTCCACCCGGATGAGCTTTTTAATTGTATGTCACATATCCAGGCCATCTGTAGCAGCGCGCCATGCCTTCACCCCGTTACACGCCATGTCAAAGCACAGATATATTATTATATTACACATCACTAAAGTAGAATATAAGACGTGCAAACAGAAGGGCGTTTTCTTGGTTTTTAAACAGCTACCATAGAGGCCATATACACAGGAGCAGAGGTTAAGCTATTCCATTAATTTTTCATTGTCATAGTGTCTTACGTAGGTAAATCAATTGGCCCGCTAGAGGTTGTTATCAATAACAAATGGCTTCCTGTCTGCAGACTTTGTGAAGAGGGAACTTGCATCACGCAGCCAACATGTGTCATCAAGTTTGGTTTACGTGTATCTTCTTCATGCCTGGTAGATAAGGCACTACGGCATAATTCATGGGCTATACATTTAACGACAACCAGTATTTTTTCATTAATTTATGAGTAATTGGTTTTGGCAGTTTATTCTTAGGGGCCGCAAAATTATACTTCCAATCCAACAATGAATAGCAATGTCTTGTTCAAACACATTAAATAACAAACAAAACAAATGTTATGTACTTAATAATCATCAGTAGCTACCCTTAGGGTTGCCTAGAATTACCCAGGATGCAATGGGGTGAAGATACTTGCATTAGTCCATTGCATGCAGATGTATAAATAGTGTCCTGCTAAACATTGACGTGTGGTTCTGTTTTGGTACCGTGACCGTATGAGGTAACACCCTCTTGGGGAGTGTATGTTGTGACAAATTGTCTTTGTACTTGAAATCTTGTTAAAGGAGCCATTTGTTTATCTGCGTATAGTTTGGGGATATGTGTGTGTGTGTGTGTGTGCGTGTGTAGTGAAGGACTGAATTACCAAAACATTATTAAATAAAATGTTGGGTTTTGAAAACTACAACTACAAAAATAAAGCTATTTCTTCATCTGCTGGAGAGCACTTTGACGCTTTGTATTCATAGGAAGGGTTAAGTCAGTCGGAGAATGGAACTATTGACAGCTACAATTTTCTAAGAAAGGAATAATTGTGGTTGTTTGATAACTGTTGTGTTAGTTTTCATGCCATTACCTGGCTTCCTCTCTTTAAAATGAATCAACCAGTGGACGGTAATGGAGGCTAGCTTGTCTGATGTAGCTGATACCAGGAGCTGCACTCTCTCATGTTGACACTGGTTTGTTCAAACAGTGATTTATGAACACACATACTCCTCATGTCACAGACTAACAACTAGTGCACAAATGCATGCACACACACACACACACACATATACACATGCACACACACTCACACTTCTGGGTGAGGGAACCAGGTCACACACATGCTCCTATGAGGTGTAGATGGACACACACATGCTCCTATGAGGTGTAGATGGACACACATGCTCCTATGAGGTGTAGATGGACACACATGCTCCTATGAGGTTTAGATGGACACACACATGCTCCTATGAGGTTTAGATGGACACACATGCTCCTATGAGGTGTAGATGGACACACACATGCTCATATGTTGTGTAGATGGAAGCAGACCAGATGGTTATGACTCCAGAGCTACATTGCTCCTCAATATGAGAAGCGTATGTCCCTCTGAAACGCAGAAGCCTGTGGTTGTGATGAGCTGCTCACGTTCAGCAGACACGGTGTGGCCATTCATTCATTCCCACAATTAGCCAATACTGTTACGCTATGCGCAGGTGAGTGTGAACCCCCAGAGAACAGGCTTTAGACCATAGGATTTTATGTCAATATTTT
>JAODTR010054544.1:0-13057 GCA_025399935.1 Amblyopsis rosae
GGCGAAGAGGAGAGGTGAGTAGAGTAGCGTAGAGTAGGGATCAAGGAGCAGCGTTGTAGTCGCTGGCGACGAAGAGTCGATTTTGCAGACGGGCTGTGGCGAAGAGGAGACAGACGTGACTGTCTGGGCGAGAAGTACCGTGGTAATCGCTGGAACGTGCATCCGTAGAATGGCAATGAACTGGCAACAGGTGCTGGGGAGGAATGTCTCTTAAACCTCTGCCCAGGAAGCGGAGGTGAGGCTGCCGCACCTGAGGTGCATTAGGAGTCTGACGTGGCGGCAGCGGCGCTGTCCGGTTCTGAACCGGCGGCTTGGCGTTGTCTGCTGCCGGAGCGGCCGCGAACCGTGACAATCATTCCGCCTCTGATGCAAACACATCTGAATTTTGAAAGGGACTGGGAGATTAAACTCTAATTGGTTTATTGTATGTTACACCCAAAACACACCCAGGAATAATGAAGAGAGTAAGTAACACTTTTGAACCAATGCGCCCAGTGTGCTGACTGTTTATCTGCTGTTAAAATAGCAAGCGTGGATTTAGACACGCCCTAAATCCTTACGCTTTAGACGTCCGTTTAGATCGTTAAAATAGGGCCCAATTGCGTGTAAACCCTATTAGAAAGCAATAGGGGGGTTACAAGACAATAACATAAAATAATAAATAATAATAAATAATAAAATAATAATAATACAAATAAAATAATTCACGCTTGCATGTTGTAGATGTCGTATTAATGTTGGAAAACAAGCTCAGCCTTTCCCAATGAAAGATCAACCTCAGAAAAACACATTTTGTCATATGTTGTTTGTGCATAATGTTAATTGCTATTTGACACTGCTGTACAACAGCCTGAGTGCCCACTCATCTCAGCTTCTCAATAGATGGCTTTGGATTCAAGCCAGGGCATGATTGCACGGAAACACAATGAATAGTTGGCTTTTTGTGCGGCTCCTCTTTGACAGTTAACCACAGGCACTGTTGCAGGCACACAACACCCTGATCAGGCAAATTATTCTGTCAAATTGATGCGATTGCCTTCACTGTTTGATACTGGATATTCTATATCATACTGGACAGCATCCAGACCAGTAAATACAGACTTCAGCCTCTCCAGAAGCCCTTTGTGCACAAATGAAATAATAACATCCGTAATAAATATGACTTGAGACTAAACAAACAATGTATATTTAGTGGGCGTTCCATACCTGTGGACGGATGAGATTCCCTGTTAAGCTGTATGCACATCTTGAATACTGAGCTCTTTCTGAGAGCTGATGCTTCTTGTTAATAGAAAAGTCAAAGTGAGAGTGTCAAAGTAGCTCTATACCACACCACCGATCTTGTTTCATTGATAAGATTTGGACTCCAGACTTGCTAACACCTGACCTTGTGAATGTTTGAATGAAGTATTCAAAAACAATATAATTGTTTTTGTGATTACATTTTTGTTAATTATTGTAACCTAGACATAGATCAAACCATATTTTAATATAAATGTAAACATGAATGTAGGTACAGTACAGTAATTCTAAAGGCTCTAGTTACATATTCGTATCGCTGTATACAACCACGTTCAATTGATCATGAAAGTGAATAGAAGGACTCCACAAACACGGCTGATCCACGTGTGGCCTGCTAAACCACCGCTACAGAAGAGCGCCAGACTCACTTAAGGTGTACTCTGCCATTCAAGAGGGGCTAATTGGGGATTACTCTCATATCTGATAAATTATTCATTAAGATTTGTCTTGCTATACAAGCTTGACACAACACAAAACAAGGTAAAGCACTGGTGACATTTTATTCACACACTTGCCAGCTGCCAACTGCCAGTCCTGACCCAGTGAATGCTGGGAAGTTGTCGACAAGATGTCTGCACTGCTTGCTTAATAAGCATATTTGCTAGTATTCAACAGGGCAAATATGATAATACTATAATAATATTCCTTTTAATGTGTTAGCAAGATTTTCAGGCAGGAAGTTTGAAACCTCGCTGTCCTTAAGAATGAAATATGAATAGAATTATAATAAATAAATAAATAATTTGATTTGTATAACACGTGTTTCAAACTGCAAAATATTCTTGCCTATTTGTCTTTCCTTCTTTCTGCTGCTTTTAATTAAATTAAATGAAGTTAAATGTTACCTGTGTCATGGGCACACACAACATTGCTAGTGTAGTTAATAGTTATATGCACACTAAAGTGTTTCAGGGTGTGTTTGAAATGAATGTGTGTGATCACAATCAAATCCCTGACCTGTGCTTTCCAAACATAAGTGTTTGATTAAAATCTACTGGGTACAAAGCTAGATGTTAATTTGTTCTGAAGCCTCTCTAGTCATTCATTTCTGTCATGTTGTGCTGACAAAACTCCGCAGCTCAGGAGTGTGGTCCGTTTAGATGTTTTTAATGAGGAAACAGGGTTTAACGCCCCCACCCCACCCAACACACACACCCTATGTAGGTTCACATGGACAACAGACTGATACATGCTTCTCTCTTGTGGACGTTCCTGGCTTGTTGTTCCTTATTGGACGCGTGTCACGCTGCCTTCACTCCCATTGGTCGTACTTTGGCTCAAGCCTAGACACGCCCATCTGGAGTGCTGTATTAGAACAGAAAACAAGACCGCCGTATTTGGTCATTACAATGAACATTCTTGCACACCTCATCTGCAGACATATTACATTTATATTATATTATATTGAATTCATGTATTTACAGTGCAACACTGGGTGCGGGGATTCTAAGCTATAGGTCGTGTTTGAACACCAGTGCTTGTGAAGAGGATAGTGGTGCTCTGGTTACATGATGGGTGCACCATTACCTGTGTCCAGAGGACACAGTGATGAAGACACACACAAACAACACTGTGTGCTTCTGCATCAACAGAGGGGAAGAGGAGATAACGTATTAGTTAATATAATGATTACAGTACCTGCGGTTGAAATGATTATTCTGCTGTCGATATATTTTGTGAAACCACGACCTGTGACCTCAGGCCCATGACCTGTGACCTCAGGCCCTCGGAGGTGTGAACTAGTGTACTTGTTAACCTGTGATCAGACTCTTAACGGGAACCTGTTTTCACAGATGCCAGGTGATGGAATGATTGATTGATTGGTCAATTGATCCCGTTGAACGACCGATCGGCCAATAAGGGTGACTTTTCTTCTTATTCCTTCCCTCTCTTTCCCCTTTACCCATTGCCTCGCAGTCCCGCCCAAGATCATCAACCTGTCGAGAGACCTGGTGGTGAACGAAGGCTCCAACATCACGCTCATGTGCCAGGCCAGCGGGAAGCCAGAGCCCTCGGTCAGCTGGAAGATGCTCTCTCCTCTGGGTAACAGCAGACACTATACAGAGGAGACACGCCACTGGTGTCATTTTGAATGGAGCTCTATGGGAGAGTTTTGTAGGAACAAATAATTACACATAACATGATCCTAAAGAGCCAATCGTCTGCTTTATAACTGCCAAGCATTAACATATTTAACCAATCGTGTCATTGCATTGACGTGATCCACCTGCCTGTACAGCCCTCCTAAATAACTGCCTGTGGTGTTTCAAAGATGGCTGCCAGTGGCGAGCCTTGCCTAGTAGGACAACAGCCCCTCTGCCTGCTGTGTCCACCCCTGTTGTCCCATCCATCATATTCCTCCTGTATCCCCATAGCTACAGCCATTAATTATTCACAATTAATTCTTCCCTTATCGCCTGCAGCCCCCCCTCCACCAGACCCATCTATCTATCATGGCATCTTTGACATTGAGTGACCCCTGCCGCTTATTACCCATGATTACCTGTCTGCTCAAACATCATTATAATGTAGTGGCACAAAGGAAAATAAGCTCACCTCATGGTAATTGCACTAATTAATTAGGATAATTGGACGGATGGAAATGTTGCGTAGGCATTGTGACTGGCGGGGCCTAATGCCGGGAATGTCGCCAGTGTGTGGAGCATTATGGGTATTTAGGTGTGATGGGTTTGTGTGGTGAGTGCAAGCCCTCGGGGGCTTCCTGAATGCTGTGGTGGTCAATGCTGGTACTGCAGGCAAAAATGCTTCTGTTACCCGAAAAGCCTATTTCCCACTGACAGCCATTAATAAATAAATAAAAATTATAAATTATAAACGTGCTACTTTGAATGCTGCACTCGTGCATGAACGATTCATAATAACAAACATTTTAATATGAGTGAGTTGGAAAGCTCGTTTTGCGTGAAGGCTTGGCGGACATGAGCAGCAACCATAGCAACAGCCACATAGCTGCATAGGACACTGGGAGCTTTGAGTTGGGTACTAGGGGCTGTAGGATGTGAAATAGGACGATCCCCTCTGCGTTTGTATAAAGCTACATTCATGCTAATAGCATGAACACACAGGGCATGTTACTGAACATGATTTGTGGATGTAAAATATCACTTGTCTATACGGTAGCTCTGTGGGTTTATGGTGTGTTGTGTTGTATTGCAGTGTGTTTGGGGTGTGCTGAGGGTGTGTTTAGTGTGCGTTGGGATGTGTTGGATAGTGTTTGTGGTGCATTGGGGTGTAATGGAGTGTGTTTGGGATGTATTTAGGGTGTGTTTAGTATGCGTTGGGATGTGTTGGATAGGGGGTGCGGGGTATTTTTGGGAGTGTGTTGGGGTGTGTTGATGGATGGAGTGTGTTTGTGGTGTGTTGGGGGGTGTTGGAGTGTGTTGGATAGTGTTTAGGGTGTGTTGGGAGTGTTTGGGTGTGTTTGGGTGTGTTGGAGGGTCTTTGGGGTGTGTTTGGTTGTGTTAGAGTGTGTCAAGTGTGCGTTGGAGTGTGTTTGAGTGTATTGGGGTGTTTTGATAGTGTTTGGAGTGTGCTAGGATATTTTTGGGGTGTATTGGAGTGTGTTTGAGGTGCGTTAACGTGTGTTGGAGTATGTTGGATGTGTATTTGAGTGTGTTGGGGTGTGTTGGAGGGTCTTTGGGGTGTATCAAGGTGTGGGGTGTGTATACAGTAGGTGTGTATGGAGTGCGTTGGAGTGTTTATGGGTGTGTATGGGTGTGTATGGGTGTGTTGGGGTGTGGATGGGGTGCGTTGGAGTATGTATTGGTGTGTTGGGGTGTGTATGGGGTGCGTTGGAGTGTGTATGGGTGTGTATGTGTGTGTTGGGGTGTGTATGGGTGTGTTGGGGTGTGTATGGGTGTGTTTTCTACAGCCCTCCTTTCCCCTTGGCCTCTTGCAACTCAATGCGACTGAACGGATGGGATGTTTATGTGGCAGACCCATTCGTGTGGAGATAAGGAGATGGGGGGGTGCGGGGGTGTTCTAGGTATTTCCCTTTAAGGCAGATGGATGAAATGAGTTGAACCGGTCATTGGTCATTTCTGAGCGGCGTTGCCTTGCAGTGTGATTACTTGCGGTGCACCTTGATGACTTTGGAAGGGAAGAAGGTTGGAGATAAACGGCCTGCATTCAACAGATCAACAAAATCAACCCTTCCTCCTAGCTTCAGCTCTGAAAGAAAGAGAACCAGGTTGAGTTTTAGGCAGCATTATGTTGGTCGGTAATTTTGATGACCCCATGTGGCCATGCTATGCTACTGCATCCTTTGTTTTTGGAAGGTCATGTTCCTGTGGCTATCAGCAGACCTACGTATTCCTGCCGTGGCTGCCGAGGCCTAGTTTAGCCCATGGCACGGCCTCTTGCTTGCACTGTGTGCCAGCGCAACACACTCAATTCAGTGTGAGAGCGAGCTCTAGTGCTAACAGTCTGAAAGCCAGGACTAGATGAAATATCTGCTCTCCCACAACATAACTCAGCACATCACAGCACAGCACAGCACAGCACAACACAACACAACATAGCACATCATAACACAACACAACACAACACACTCTACTATTGTACATAGGAGATGCATGCTAATCAGGCGAGAGAGGCTAGCAAATATAGGTCTATGTACTGTGCCTTAAATATGAGAACTACTGTTTCTGTGGGAATTGCTAATTATAGAAAAGTCCCTTAACGCATCCGGCCAAGGGAGCTGTATGAAATGAAGTTCCCATCTTACCGTCACTGACAACAAAATGCCTTCCGTTCTCGGGCATGGCATCACTTCTAATGTCATGCTGTGCGTGTGTGTACTGTATGTATGTATGCATGCATGAATGTATAATAGGGATCCATGTTGTCGTTGGTCCATGCTACTGTATGTATGCCTTTAAAGCAGCACATCCAGTGCCTCTAATACCATCCTTTCCCCTGGGCAGCAGCCCTCGACGCTGCGGCGGTACTCGTGTGTATTTGTACTTTCTTATGTACAGTACAGAGCTGCATGTGCGGCTCTGTGCAAGAGCCCACTGTTTGCCTTTTGCATGCCACTGCCATCGCTCCTGCTTCCCTCTGAGGATCTGCCCGTGTTCCCTGTGTGTGTGTGTGTGCGCTCTGAATAGCTGCGAGGAAGAGGATGTTCCTGTGTGACTGGCTTTGTCTGCTTCACGCTAATGTCTTCACCGCGCTGTACGCTTCACGTTGGACTCTACCGCTTCCTCGCGCTAACGTCTTCACGGCGCTGTACGCTTCACGTTGGACTCTACCGCTTCCTCACGCTAACGTCTTCACCGCGCTGTACGCTTCACGTTGGACTCTACCGCTTCCTCTGCCTCACGCTAACGTCTTCACCACGCTGTACGCTTCACGTTGGACTCTACCGCTTCCTCACGCTAACGTCTTCACCGCGCTGTACGCTTCACGTTGGACTCTACCGCTTCCTCGCGCTAACGTCTTCACCACGCTGTACGCTTCACGTTGGACCCTACCGCGTCCTCGCGCTAACGTCTTCACCGCGCTACTTTACCGTGTTCGTGGCCCGCAATCCTATAGCGATGCTAGGGTCCGCCTTACTCTTACTCTGATTGGCTAAATGATTATGTCTGTCACTCACTAAGCCATTTCTGCTTACTGTGGTTACATTTAGGAGTTGGATTATCCACCGGGTAACACGTCCAAATGGAGCGTGACAGACCATAATCACCAAGTAAATATGGTCTGGTGAGCCAGAGCCATGTAGAGAAAGAGTCGTGTCAACTCTAATGGACCATTTTTTCACAGCAATGGCGGATCGTGGAGCCTCAAAACAGTTCCCGGAAGTTAGCCGCAAATACTAAAAGTACCCTATAATTTATATTGACCATTTAAATAGATGTATTAGTTGAATACTAATTCCATAAAAGTGCAGTTATATATCTGTATCGATTCAAACTGCTCACCAAGCACCTCCTGGGACTGTTTTGCGTCTCCATGAACCATGTGACCGTTTACAACTTTCGTCGGCGTGACTCTTTCTACATGGCTCTGGACCAGGCTAGCAAGACAGAGGTTTGCACAGTAAAACACAATGTGTGCTTAATTCCAACACACACCCATTGTTCTTTGGACATGCCTGCATGGAAACGTTGATTTTTATACACATTTTATTTGACATTGTTGATTCTATTGTTTTTTTTGTTATTTTTTGTTATTAGTTTATTTGTATTTTATTCCTAACATGAGCTGTACATTTCATGTGTTTGATAATTTTTCTGTGCAACATAGTACATACATTTTTATTGATTGATTTATTATATCCATACTGGTGTGTGTGTGTGTGCGTGTGTGTGTGTGTGTGTGAATGGGCGAATGTGAGGCAACCTTTTACAGTGCTTTGAGCAGCCAGCCAGTAGGTTGGAAAAGTGCTGGTGTATAAATGCGGTCCCTTTACCATTTACACACAATAAGACATATGTGCACCATTTACATAGTTAGCATTATGTGGCGTTATGAAAGGAGGCTGCAGCCCTTGGAACGGTCTCGCCACAGATACAAGATATGGAAGATTGTATAATTATAGAGAGATGGAGCACTGTGATGCATTTCAATGGAACGCTTTTGGTCTCTTAAGTGGGCGTGTCACTAACGACATTCTGCTGTGGAGGCTGATGTAGGCAGATACATCTACCAGGCATGGCCTGAAACAACGTACATGTACCCCCAAAACAGTTCACTGCAGAAATACTGTTGTGGCCTCAGATTGATTGTAGGTTGATAATTAATGTAATATACTCAGAATACCCATTAACGCCCCCAGAGAGAAACAATGGGCAATAACATTGCGAAATCTGTGGACCTTCCCATTGGCTTGCATGGAACGCTGGTCGTTCTGGTCTGCATAAGGGGTGAAAAGCCCCCCCCTCCTTCCAAAAATCAAATGCTGCTGAACACAAAGTAGCTGGTCTCGCTGCTGAACACAAATGAACAAATGGACCCACGGTTGTTGACGGACGTCCAGTGCGAGGCCGGAGCTGGTCAGGTTTGCAGTAGCCATGTATTGTCTTTGTCAGGGGGGCCTGGGTTGTGTTCCCATCAGCAGTATACACGCCACATTACAGCATTGTGTTCATGCACCGGCTGGTCGGCTCAGTGCAGGTGGGCCTCGTCATGCATGATCACAGGCCTGGCAGAAAGAAGATGGCCAGGCTAAACCAACAGCATAGCCATACACGGTTGTTACTGTATGAGATGTAGCACACCAGTCTCTATACAATATTATACTGTAAGTTGATATAATATAGCAACATATATAGTGGACACTCCTGTGTGTGTGTGTGCACGCGTCTGCGTGCGCGCGTGTCTCCCATGAACACTGTGTTGTGCTCTGAGCTGCTAGTGCTTACTAACAACCTTTTCATGTAATGCACAGATTAGTACTGCCCCCTGTTGGTGTAATGCTGTAATGTGAATTCAGTCGCAATGGCAAGCGTGTGTTGCTGACATCTCTCTAAAGAGATCATCACATGCTGTTGTGTTTATTAAGAGATAAGGAAGGCCCCCTGAGTGCACTCTTGATTGCAGCGTATTTACTAAGACACAACGTAGAAATGAGCTGCTTTTACCTGTCGCGCTGTTGTCAATAAAGCCCACGTGTGCGTGTGTGTGTGTGTGTGTGTGTGTCTGCTACGCTGCGCTGGCCGCAGTACAGCACTGCACTGCAATACAAGCCAGCAGGGTGAGGTGACCAGCTCGCTCACACCCAGCTGGGCTTTTAAAGCGTTGTTGCACATATTATATTGGGCTCATATGCATGTAATGGTAATGGAACTGAACCCAGGTGGGGAATGCAGCTACAGTACTGGAGGCTCACCTGCCACATAGAGATCCTGCTGCTGAGGGCCAGCAGGTTCACCTCCTGCCACATAGCGATCCAGCAGGTGAGGCTGGATGGTGACAGCTGTGTGAATGTTGCAGGTGCAGCAGCATGAAGGATGAGGGCGACGCCCTTCTTTTTACCATCTTCTGTGTTTGTTGTTATTTTCATTCGATTTATTTCATCTGATCCCTTTAACCATGTTTTATTCCTTATGTTGTTTTTCTGTTATTTCAGTATTTGCTTCTGGGAAGAGGAATTCCCTCTCTGCACTTTGAGCTTCAATTCTGCATGAAAAGCCCTATAAACGTAGCCTTCATTAATATATTACTATTACGGTAGCCATGTCCATTCTGATCTCGCCAGCTCCATTTTCATTTTGCCACCAGTATCAGTCTGGAACCCCTCAATGCAAAAGCGATTGTCGCCCGTGCAGAGAACAACTGGGCCAATCAGCGGGCAGCTGAAGTGTTCCCCAAGATGTCAGCTTTCGTCATACATTTCAGTTTCCACGGGAAGGTCCTCCTCCTACCTCACTAGCTGACTTTAAACATTCTGAATGGGTGAGATAAAGGTAGACTGTCCAAGCGTGTGGGGGCATTTTGATTGAAATGTATTAGCCTTCATCAACATGACAAAACACTTTTGCACGAGGCGGTTCCAGACTGATTATCCCAGTCAGACTGGAACTGGTGACATCAGGATGGTCCCAGGCGAGCACACAGCCAGACAGCAGCCTCAAGAGAGGTATAGCATCTCTGGCGCAGGATTATCTCCAGCCTGGGGGTCCTCTGAGGGCTCTGAGGGATGCCCTGGGGCCCACGATGCCTGAAGCAGCGGCTTTAACTACTCGTCTGTTGTCTGGAAGCCACAGCTGTCAGATCTAATTATCAGCTCACTGCTAGCTTTAGAGCTGCTTGTCTTCATGATAGACGTGTCAGATGTTATATTGGCGAGTCACTCACAGTTCAAAGTCCTCTATTATGTCACTGTCTAAATAAAACCACATTGTCTCAGTAAACACCCAATACTTTTATATCTATGTATATCTGCCATTATGACTATTGTATCATCCTCCATATAAATGTCTGTTATTTAGCAGCCATGAGGGAAACAACGCTGCTCTGGTTTCAAACACGAGGACCCACGCAGCTTCAACCTTTCTCAAACCAGGAAAGTCAGTGTGCAGCAGTAAATTGGGTCGACAGTTGGACAAAGATTGTCCCTTTAACACTGATTCACAGTTCCAATATAATCGAGGTGTGTTTTTTAGGCTGTGTCTACTGTATGTGGTCGTTTTGTGTAACATTAACCCCTGGAGGCACAAACGATACGCTACTGTACTGTACCACTTTTAATATGTTGACATTCACACATGAGTTTCATTCTTTCATGAAAGACTCACTGAGCTACTCTGGTTTTTTCCAAAAACGTAATGTGCCATTGTTTTTTTTATCACAGCAAGAGAGCTGAGTAGTTGAATGTCTGATCCCAGCTGGTAATATATTCACCTTTCAACAAGTGTGATTTTAGCAGACCAAACTAAAATACATCCTTTTAAACATCTTCCAAAAGCATTCTAATCTCATATCACAATGGCTAGGCATGATGTGACCGGCTGCATAATGCATACACATATTTATCTCTTCAAAAGCTCTGCCAGAGTACACAGAAAGTCTGGTATTTTCTTTTCAAAATAGCAATTCAAAATGGTTGAGAAAATGATTGTGTTATAACAATCAATTTGTCCTAGTTCGACATAACCTGTGAAGTGCTGTTTTTCTCTTACTAACAAGCATTGCATGCAAAACATGCTATAAAATATAAAGGATTCGAACAAGAGAGTATATATAGTGTATCTCCCATGTGATAGTGGCTCTTGGCATAGGCTTCACTAACACCTAAGTGTGTGCTTGCATGTTGAAGGTTCGCTGTGGTGCGGTGTGGCAGGCAGGTGCAGGCTGTGTTCACCTCTAAGTGGACCTGAAGAAATGGCGACTAACACAGAGCCCGTGGTGTGTTCCCCCCGCGCTGTGAGCGACATCGAACACAGCTGTTGTCTGCTCAGATATCTCACCACCGCAGTCGCACCTCACCTCCGCCGCTGTAGCCATGGCGATGTGCTGTAGCCAGGAGGAGTCATTCTGCTAGTGCACGGCATTCCAGGGCACAGTAGGGAGCGCATTATCAACTCTGTGTGTTCGCGTGCACGTGTGTGCGCACACGCGTTTTAATGCATGCATACACGTATGGATGTGTGTGTGCATGTGCATTTGTGTGCGTGTGCGTGCGTTCATGCATGTGTGTGCGTGTGGGTTTATATGTCTGTGTGTTATCGCATGTGCGTGTGTTTATATATGTGTGTGTGTTCCTATGTGTGTGTGCGTGCGTGTGTTCATATGTGCGTGCGTGTGTGTGTTTATATGTCTGTGTGTTATCACGTGTGTGTGTGTGTGTGCTTTCCTATGTGTGTGAGAACAGATTATACCCAAGCTCTGGGTTTTTACAAGGCCATGACCAAGCTGAGCCCCCCCATCCCTTCCCCCCCTCCCACCCCCGCGGCACAGAGACCACCATGATGGATTGATGGCTTCAGGGGCTTGTGGGGGATCAGGGCTGATCCATGCTATCTCCCGCAGACCACAGCCCCCCCCCCCCACACACACACACACCCACACACACACACACACACACACACACACACATTGACACAGCAAGAATAAGCACACCCACCGCTGATTTGGAGCTGGGAGCAGGAGGAGCGTCTACGGTGAAATTGGCTCATCTGGTAGCAGGGTCCACATTGGTCTGTGTTGTTTGCACACGTCGATGCTGATTGCAGGGCTAAAGCAGTTGATAATGAAGCTGTTGCCTCTGCGGCCGCAGGGGGCGGCTCTGAAATATGGGTCGAATGAATCCCTAAATGGAAGAAACTAAACCCATTAACAGGATTTCTTGACATTTTACAAGATATATTGGATATTGGCACAGTATATGAAGGATATTATGCACGTGACTAGATAACTAGGATAACAACTAACCATTTTTACCTGGGATTAGTTTAAATCGGCACAGGATGATCGTTGCAAAACAATTCATTAGCATGCATTGGCTATTTATTAGTATAATAAATATATTTCACGAGTTACTATTGATAATGATTCAGATTAGCTTTGTTCCAATGCATGGCTTTCATAACTGTTTCATGATCCCGGTTTAAAGCGCCTCCATTGTTTTTGTTATAGAATCTTCTTTTCAAACAGTTAAATGGCCAGAAATCGATGTACCATGCCAAGCAGATGAAGAGCTTCTCGGTCATCTCGACTGGCATATTTGTGCCTTTCCAACTTATCATTACCTACTTTTGCTGTTTGGTGTGACTGTGGTCATGCTGTGACACACAGAGACAATGCTTCCAGAGAGAAGAGGAGGCAATAGCTTCCACATGGAAGTCATTTGTTAGGACAAAGTGTCACTTGCATTGAATTTACTTTAGTGGATTTCATTTAACTGCTCTTGGACTCAATGGAGTTTTAATTACTGAATCAAACGTATAGTCTACTGCACATGTCCGTAAGACATGGGTTATGATGCCACCAACGTGTAGTGCTTCTGGGCCTACAGTATGTCTAGACACAGTGTACGCTGTAGGCCATGTGTAGGTCCGTGGTGTGTAGGTCCATGTGATGTGTATGTAAGTCAATGATGTGTAGGTCTATGATGTGTAGGTCCATGATGTGGAGGTCCATGTGATGTGTAGGTCTATGATGTGTAAGTCCATGTGGTGTGTAGGTCTATGATGTGTAGGTCCATGATGTGGAGGTCCATGTGATGTGTAGGTCCATGATGTGGAGGTCCATGTTGTGTGTAGGTCTATGATGTGTAGGTCCATGATGT